>JAQMWT010000628.1:0-33167 GCA_029834535.1 Chrysophaeum taylorii | reverse complement strand
AAGCTGGTCGGCGCCAGGTACGTAAGTGCATATTGTAAGGAAGAAGTGCCGAAGGCAGCAGCGTGTTCAGTGAACGCAGATAAAAGGGGCTGAGGAATAGGGCACGCAGGTGAACCATCAGCAGTTAAAAAGGTTGCAGCTGGGATGCTGGATGCGCACTTGGCGTGGGCGAAGTAACCATCGACGTGCGGGTAGCGGGCAAGTAAGTCAGTGCGCAACGGGAGAAGAAGACGAGCTAACAACGCATGTTCCCCTCTGAGCAGATAGCAGACCAGAGGATACCACCACGTGGGAGACTTGAACGTAAGAAAGTGGTGGCGAAGATCCCAGCGGAAATCGGCGAGTTTGCCACCAGCGGCTTTGTAAGCACCAATAGTAGACGCTTGTAACCGGGCTCGGATAGTTTTCATAGAAGTGGCCTTGCGAGTGTTAGGCTGTTTGGAACCTGGGACAAGAATGAGGTCATCTTGTGCAAAGGTCTTTGTACGAAGGAAGCAAGGGCGGCGGTGACATAGAGCCAGAATCGTCGGCGAGAGTGTTAGAAGAGGGAGAAGAGGCAGGAGCAGGGGACGAAGAAGGAGCTGAAGGAGGTGGGGAGTGCCCCTTCTGAGGATAAGGAGTCATTGTCCCCTCTGAATGACATGGTCTTGGATAGCGGTGTGGGGTGTGAGCGAGAAAGGCGCGGGAGGAGCGTGAGGCGGAGGAGCAAGTTCAGGATCAGGAGTAGGATGCTGCAGCATGTAGAGGAATTGCAGCTTGGACGAAACACGAATTTGTCCGTTTTCAGGGTTGAGGACGACGTCAGCGAGATGGTCGACGCGTGGGGAGACGAGCGGGTTTTGCGCGTTGGCGCAACAGAGATATAGATATTTGCGGCGGCACGGTTCCCACTTGTGGTGTTCATGGGGCTCCAATAGAAGGTAACATTCAGCGCCAAAAATCTTGAGCATATCGTGTTGGGGAGTGTTGAGTTGGTTGTAGAGTAGCTGTTGCGGACTCAGAATAGCATGATGAATGCGCTCGAGCGTGGCGTTCGGGAGAAGGTTGTAGCTTTGAACGGTGTGTATCACCGCCCATGGGAACATGATGGCTGGTTCCACGATCTTGGCGCCACGATAGTGAGCATTAAGGAGAGAACGAAGGCGAGTTGAGGAGGCGGAGGCGATGAAACCGATGGCAGACTCAACTTCAAAGTTAAAGTGGTGCATGTACGGCGGGAAGGCGATGAGTTGAATGCCCTTATCGACGCGGTACGGGGAGGTAATGTGCTGGCTAAAGTAGGGCTTGAATGCATCGGAGTAGAGGGTGCGCATGTGCACGTTGAGTTGTGTACGACAGAAGTCATACACAAAATCCAGAGCTTGAGTGAACTCCGTGGCGTTGGTGGTGCGTGTAAAGTACACCAAGAGAAATTTCGAAATGAGTTCCTTGAAGACGATGATATGTGTGAAGCCTCCCATTCGGATGGGATGGTCACATAGCCGCCGTCGCACGCCCAGACTTCGCCGGCTTTGTGAGTTTGCTCAAAAGAAGGCTTGGTCGCATTGAAATGCTTGTGCGGGTGGCGCTTGTTGTGTGCGATGCAGTCGGTGCATAAGTCGCGATATGGTATGTCAGAAGCAGAGAATCCAGGGCGAGCAAGTACGTTGGGGGCCTTGGCAGCGACGTTGTCGGGGCAGTGATGCACCCGGTGGAAGCGATTGGCACGTTCTTTGGCATTGAGATATTCGGTGGATCCGTGTGCGAGAGACTTACGAGGAATGGGATGAGCGGGAATACCGTTTGCGCCGAACATCGAACTTGAGTTCGGTGTCTAAGGCAGGGGAAGGCGGTGCGTCGTCATCCTGGTGTGCAGCAGGGTCACTTGGAGGTGCATCCTCATCATCACGAGTAACGAGTATCTTCGTAGGACGAAGATATATAGTTTAACGACATTTCGGTCAAGCAGTTGCTGGAAATAGACATCATAAAAGCTTGTGCCAAAGACAAGGTATCTGTGCTGCACGTGGTGGAAGCTTGATCAACGGTCATGAAATTGGATACATAGGATTTCTTCGTCACGGCAGCAGTATGTTGGAAGGTAGGGTCCAACATAAGGGATTTAATATCGGCAACGATGAGCGAAAGGTGCTTGTACAGAGTGCTGTACGTACCGGCAGGCAGAGCATTGCTGAGCATGTCACAGCAAAGGTCATGGCGTAGAGACAAGAGGAAAGATTCCTGTTGTTTGGTGTGGTTGTTAGCACGAATCAACTCCGGTCGAGTGGGGTAGCGTAATTTCCCGTTGCGAGGGTCGAGTAAAATAATATTGGCATACCCTCGGACGGTTGGCAATGGAGCAAGCATGGAGTGGATTTTAGAGCCGAGTTTGCGGTCACTTCCACGAAGATACCCTATATAGCGACTATGAGATAAGTGGTGATCTTCCAGAGCAAAATGAGAATCCTTGTAGTCGAAAGAGTTGTCGGTGGCCTTGTAGGTAAGGCAGCCAGGCATCACAAGAGAGCATCTGGACAAGAGTTTTTGTATGGCGGTGCCATAGGTGGCAGCGGAGCCAACTTGGGGAAGGGCTTGGACTATCCACAAGTAACCCATAAACGGCTCCAAATATATGGACCTGTCCCGGTCGCGGGGGATGTCGGAAGCAGTGAACGTATACGTGCTTCCAAAGCCGTTGATGGAAATCTGATATTTGGTGGTGGCGTTCTCTATGGTGAGGTTGCCGTCGGAATGGTGGCCACCAGTTAAGAAGTAGGAGTCGTGTGATGTTGATGAGGTTGTAAGTAATAACCTGTGCGACGGTTGGTTAGTTTCGAAAACGGTTATGTAATAGGACACAGGAGTGGGTGAGTTAGTGTGTAAGCTGGCAAACAAGTTATAGAGGGGATGCGTTGCATTGGGTCGTGGCTCCATTGAGGAGCGTTTAAAGCACAACTGATGATAAGTACACTCGGATTGAACAGAGTGAGTACGTTGCTCGTGAGCCTGTTGTGAGTGAAGGCGAAGCAGTAACATATTGAGGGATTCAAGGTCAGCCATAGTAAGCTGAGCAGAACCTGTGCGAGAGTAAGGTGCAAACGTTTTAGGAACGGGGATATATGGAGGATCGGGGAACACCCGGATCCAGTCTTTGGATACGTGTTTAGGTAGCCAAAGGCGCTTGGGAATAGCTTGTAGATCATCCACGATCTTTAGGAAGGGGCGTGGATGGAGGATGGGCCACGACAATAGTTTAATTGGTCCAGTAGAATATCTGCGTGCGATGCATATCCATCTTTCTCTAGATTGGTAGTCGCCACAGAGGTAGGTCGGGAACCTATCAACAACATCGACACAGTAATCAAGTGTAGTATGGATAAGGTTGGCCACTGTGATGTGGTCTTGATGACAGTACTTATGTGGAGGCGTCATCTCCGCCAGTAGTACCAAGGGCTGGAGTAGCTTGATGACAGACAACATGCTGTCGAAAAGAGAGTCGTCCAGCAGGCTGTGTAAGTCTTCTGTCTTATGCTGTTTTAGTAAATTCCTGTTTGTGCAGGGAGGAGTGATCTCAATTATATCACAATAGAATGTGCGCCTTTCCTCTGGTGAGATTAGGTGAAGATGGTTAATAAAGCCGGGGAGAGATTCAAATAATAATACAGTAGGAAAACGGTGGCGTAACATACGAACAAGCGTATCATCAGACTCAACAACAACTTTAATCATCAGACTCAACAACAACTTTTACATTGATATTTGAGCCTAAGTCATTAGTGGCGTGAGACAGGAACGCCGGAGTTGACAAACCAGAACAAAGTAACATGACAGAGGGTTTGCGGAGATTGGACTCTTGTGAGAGAAACACTGGGCGTGAAAGTAGTCAAGTTAATGGCTGCGTATTTTGCTGAACAAACTTGTTCTGTTTCCGAAGATTGAGAACCAAAGGGCGAATCCACGGGCGATCTGGCAAAACCATTTGGAGTAGGTAGTTGTAGTATGCCAGTAGATCCCTGTTTTCATGTTATCGCTTGAGGGGAAATGCGAGGGAACGAAGCTCGAGTTGCTTGTCGCGAGCGATGTTGTAAGTGAGACAAGGGAGGGCAGGTAAATTAGCTGGTACATAGTGTATGGGTATACGTACATCTTTGTCTATGCGGCTCGTGACAGCGCTGAGCTTTGGCTCAGCTCGATCATTGAACACAGTGGTCAGGTTCGTCTGGTTCCACTCGAGCATGCTCAGGATAGCGAGATGTCGGTCATGCACTGGCTGAAGACATAAAGCGAAGTCGATCTTAACATAGCCAATTTGTGGATAATCTGGTATGGGAACAAAAATGTTGCGTGTTAACATCATGTGTGATGCCCGTTGTTGTCCTGTAGCCGTCTGAATAACAATCGGCGCGTATTTGGAATCCCGGGAATTATATTATTGGGTATTGCAAAATCGTAAGTGGACATCAATGAGATCGTAGCACAAGAGTCAAAATATAGAAAAGAGCAATGTGGAGGGACACTGTTTACCTTCATGTAGTCGGTGAGGAATGCGATTTCCGAATGTGGGCAAGTAGTGGAGAGGCTGGCTGTGAAGAAGTTCTTCAGCAATAACAGATTCGTTGGAATAATAATCGGTTGAACAGGTGGTGATGGTTCGTCAGCCTCATCAGCCATGCCGTGCTTTTCATCAAATGACGATAGCGAAGTATGATCGGCATCCCTTTTGGTTTCGGCTTGTGATGGTGTGTTGAGGGCAGATTGGACCTGTGAAGATAACGAGGACAATAATGCTGGTGGTAAAGCCGAGATGGCGGGAGCGGTAAAGAGGTTAGGCACGGTATTGGAAGGATTACCCTGTGTTTTTGTAGTAGGAGTAGCCTTTGGGGTGGGAGCAGTAACAACAGTATGGTGTTGTGGCTCCACGTAGTTTAACGACTTTTCGGTCGAGGTTAGAGGAACGTCTACATCATAAATGATGTCTTCTGCAAACATGAGCTGTTCGTTTAGACGAAGTAAACTACTGTTGTCCTCAGTAGATGTTGTTGACAGGATATCGGCTGATTGTAGCAAGGTCTCAAATAACTTGTTGATATTCTGTTGTAGCTGAGCCGTGGTATCATTATCTGTCACATGCTTCGTAAGTTCACTACACTGTTCTCGCAGGGTGTTTAAGGTGTGGTTTGTTCGATCTAATAATTTCATGTTAGACCGAGAGGACCTGTCAAAAGTGCGGGGGTAAATTGGACGGTCATGGGACTGTCCGGCAGTTTTCTTGGTGACGTAAGAATCACCAGAACGATACGATAAATCGCTGCGAGAGAAAGGCTGGCGAGAATCATTAGAGTTACGCAAGCGTCTAGCATTAAACGTGGAAGATGTACCAGGTTGGGACGAAGTGATGAAGGCGAGTGTGTTAGCAGTTTGAGTCGGACTTTTGTCTGCTGAATCCAAAGTGTTTGTAAGTAGTAACTTTGGCTTTGGTTGAGATGATAAACCGTCGACATAGGGTTGCCAATAAACAGGGCGTTCGTCTTTTGTTCGACCCATTTGATACTACGTTGTATAGGTCTAATGCGTATTCTAAAATGTAGCTAGAGTTGGTAGGGTGACACAATCGTTCAGCTTCTGGCACAGGCCGAGATGAAGATCGGGTTTCATACATATAACACCAATCTACCCAACCACGATCGTAACGATTGTTGCTGGTATTATCGGCATAATGCCGATGTATCTCTTCATAGATTTTCCTACAAAGAGTGCCAAAGTCGAATTGAAGGTCCGTCTCTTCCTGGTTAAGTTGGTAAGAGATTTGCCTAAATGCTAGGACAGCTTCGATAAATACATGGACATACCAGTTAGGATTATAAACAACAGAGTTAAATTGCTGTTTCAAATAGGACACATCAGTAGTCGTAACAGACTCGTAGTGACTAAAGGCGATGAGCATAATGGCTCGAGCCTTGTTGGGTAAATAACTTTTGTTGTATACCTCATTGATGGCGGGCCAGGCCGCAAGTGCTGGTTTTCCAACACTTTCAAGATTGAAGTAAGTATGCAAGAATGTAGCATACGTGTTCTGATAAGTGTGCCAGTCAGCAGCAGTTAACGAAAACATGGTAACAGGGGCACGAACACGGGTGTCGAAAGCTAATGCCTTCGGGTGCGCGCGATTTAAGATTCGTTCCTCTTCTAAGAAACGGGCATTGATTTCAGGACGTAATGCCTTGACTTCATAGTCGTAACAGACAGTAGCTAGCTGAGCTACTTCTGCATCAGGTAAGTGGGGGGAAAGCTTCGTTGGTGAAATGCCATTCCTGATACTCAGGGGGCAATTCATCAACAGCTAAACGGAGATCAGCAGCCCTATCGGTCTTCCATTCCAGGAAAACGCGATCGAGAATTTGATTCCGGAGGATCTCGTAGTCCTTGCATGACCGAGTATATGCTTCGTACGAGTCGTACTCGAGGAAAGCATCGGCATGACTGGACCGTAACAATTGCTTAATGTGCTTGATTTGCAAGGATACCTTGCGAGTCTGAAGCTGAAATCGATTTCCATCGTTAAGAAACTCAACTACAGGAGCTTCGAGCTTCAATATATCCGCACCTGTGATCGCCTTGGGTGCGGCTCGTGCTGCGTGTTCTGCCATAGCAGTTGACGGGGAACCTGTGGGTTCAGTCACGCAGTTGACACTGTCTAGACATTCTAAGGGGGTCTGTCTATCGGTGTCTATGTACACTCATCGTTTTCGATGGAAAGATGTCTATTTGACGACTGTGCAAGCTGTGAGTCCAGAGTAGTGTCGCTAAGCGTAGTCACTCAGGCAGCTGGTTAGTTTTGGTGCTCTCAAGGAGCTTGTTAAGTGCATTGCCATGGAATGTACGAGTGGACGTACCCAAAATATTCCATAACATGTGTGCAAGAGTACAGGTTAGCCAACTACACACACATCAACATTGACATGACAATACGATACTATGAACAGGTGCACACAAGGTTACACGATCACGTGTGCAAAAAAGGTATTATATACAGCCCAATGGTAATGGCGTTGTATTCACAAGTGTGTTTTCGTGTCGAGGCTAAACAGGCGCGGTAACTGTTCAAAACCCATAGGTTACGCGCACGTTTTAACACCTGGTTTCTCAGGGACCCGCCTGGGCCCATAACCTGCAGAGTATTAGCAAGCAGTGGTAAGTCACCTGGGAAACCACCCCGTCTCATCATGAACGTCTGGAAGTATTTAATTCGGGGAATGAAAAGGTATGTTCCCTATATCCTCAGAACACGACAGGGCGGCATCTAGAACTACACGAGAAAGGTAAAGTGTATAGTGCTACATACCTCGGGACGCGCTAGACCATGATGATGAGCGTAGGCACAAATCAGGGGACTATTTGATTGTGTAGAAAGGAAGAAGAAGGGTGAGGAAGATATCACGTTCTCAACGGACGGATAAGGGTAAGAGGCAGCAGATTTCTCTGCATTGTTTAGAGAGTCGTGGGATTGATGAATAGTATCCATCAATAATACCTTAGGTAGCTTGGTAGCGGTAGTACCAGGGATGTAAGGGATCCAGGAAGCGGGTTTATCCAAGCGTCGGTTAGAGGAAAACTTTGTTTCATTGTCTTAACTACTAATCGACAGATGTTTGTCTGTTTGTCTATCTGTTTGTTTGTTTGTCCCTCGATTTAGGGTAAGGATCAGATAGGCGCGAGAGTAAGGATCAGGTAGGCGCGAGAGCCAGACAGTGATCCTCCAAGCCGTCTACGGCGACCTCGCAGACTATTTCCACGACCCGCGGCGGCTCTTTCAGCGCGCCACTCTCACGCCCCGTCGAAACGATGTTGTCGATGCTGACAACGCGCGCATGACCGCGGCCTTTTTTTCCCGAAGACGAGGCGTCGGAGTTCTTTTCGGCCGACTAGGTTGGGTCGGAAGACGACGCCTCGCTCTTAACAGTCGAGTTTTCAACTCCCTGACAACCAACGGCATGCTGACTTTGATCGCGAGCTTAATGTCTTCGCAACCTCGACCCGTCGCACGGCCACTGCAACGGTACCAGATACATGATCGATCGTGTGGTGTCACCGAGGCTCCTCCAACCTGTATCCCTTAAGGCCCGCCGACGCCAAACGATCAACAAGAGCCACGGGCAGACGCCCCGCAAGGTCGGCGTCCTCTTGCCCAAGCCCGTCTTCTGCCACGTCCAGCTCTACGTGGCTCTCTGTCGATCGGCAACCCCGAGGATATCCTCTTCTGAGTCGACGACTCCACCCTACCCCACACGTGCTGCGCAATACCGATAAGCCCCCTCCCGGCGTCTACACGCGCACGGTAGGTGAACTTACTGGGACCAGGTGAACTTACTGGGGTTTGAGATTGGGACTAGGTGAACTTAGTGACCAGGTGAACTTACTGGGACCAAGTGAACTTACTGGGGTTTTTAGAGTGAACGCAAAGGCTAGCGGCGTGTACGGATCAAAGCAGCTTAGATTGGCGGAGGTGAGAGCGACGAGCTCGAAGGAGAGTGGGGTGAGTGGGTGTGAGCACGAGTGGGCTTACGCCGAATTTACTGGGGTTAGAGATTGGGACTAGGTGAACTTACTGGGACCACGTGAACTTACTAGGGTTAGAGATTGCGACTAGATGAACTTACTGGCCTGCACTTGTATATCTTTAACAAGAACTCCAATAACGGACGAACGTCGTTAGGATCAACTAGCTTTAACAATTCAGGATCGTGAATCGAGTTGTTCCCAGAGCGTGTCTTGTAGAGTTTACACCATTCCAATAAAGATTGAGAATAGCGCTCGTGATCCGAGGGATTAGCATATAGACGGTAGATCTCCTCGTGAGCTTTAAGAGTGATTATGTAGTTATTAAATTGGATTGATGCTTCATCATTATTTAATTGCTTTGCCTGAGATTGGAAAGCAAGGAGTTTTTCGACGAATACATGGGCATACCAATTAACATTTAAAGACATTCGATTAAACAGAGATTTAAGCTCAGTAACATCTGTACAAGACACTGTCTCATAGAAATGGTAAGACAAAAGCATTTCTGCACGTAGTTTATTAGGATGTGCAGTAAGTGCATATATCTTCTTTAATTGAGGCCACATAGCGAGTGCTGGTTTGTCTTGTGATTCCATATTAAAAAATGTGTACAAGAAACCAGCATAAGTTTCGCAGTGTTCGATCCAGTCGGTATTAGAGAGACCTGTAAAGGATATGTTAGTTAGAGAAGAATCATACACAGTTGATTTAGGGAATCGGGTATCTAATAGATTGAGGACACGTTTAACATCCTCATTTAATTCGGGACGAACGAAATTATAGGACTCTTGGTAATAAAGTCGTTCGAGATTGTAACGGACATCGACTGTTAGTTGATGTGATGAATTGACATGCCAAGTTTTAAAATGATCAGGCAGGGCATCTTCATCAGGTAAGTTTAAATCGTTTACTTGTTCAGCTTCCCATTGAGCGAAGATGATATCAACTTCTTGTTCAAGAAGTTGATTATACACCGGAGCATTCCGGGTGTAAGCTTTATGTGAATCGAAGCAGAATAACGCGTCCACATATGGACTTGTCATATACCTGCGAAGCACCTCGAGTTGCAAGCTCACCTCGGTTGAGTTGTCTTGGAAACGCAATCCTGCGTTAATTTTATCAACGAGGATTTGTTCTTGTTTGTAGATATCCGTAGTGGATATTGGTTTTGTTTTGACATGACTGTGACCTATTAAGAAATAGGTTATAGGACTGATAGACATATTCGACACATAAAAATGAAGGGTTTCTCGAGTGCGGGTTCTATGTACAGTACGCTATTTTAAACGTGGGCTTATTTACAAGACCAAACAAATCAGCATGCTATTTAAACAGGATGACTTGAGACTGAAGAATGGATTAATTATCGAGCAGTCAGTCTTTTTGTTGGGGAATGTAAGGAAAAACCCGTACTAGTTTCCGCGGCTTGTATAGGGGACATTTTAATTTTATTAGCTATGCGAGTGCATATGACCAGTGACCGACCCAACTCGGCCACAAACCAATTTAACTGGCGGGCATATACCGTCACATAACGGACATGTACAGTAGACCACCGCCAAACACATTGTCGCATTGTACTCGTGATCAGGCGTAAATTGATCACTCCATTTATACGTACAACACAGTTGGGCTGACACACCTACGCAGCTGGGCCCATAACCTGGAGAGATTTGACCCTCACCGGGTACATGGTAGAGACAGCGTGCAGTCTTAGGCGTGTACAGACCATTCCGCTTGTCACATGCTACTACGCAAGGTAGGGATTTAAGCCCTAACTCCTTAAGGACATTAGGTCCCATATAAGCGTTTACACTGACAACGAGGAACGAAGCCTCTGTTAATTAAACAGAACACCCCGTACCTGACGGTACGCACCTAGAGGCCTACTCCATGTTGGAAAAGAGCTTCAGACTGGGCTCTTCATGGTCATAAAAATATATAATTGCGGAAGGGTAAGGAAGAAAAAAAAAGGAACGAGGGAAAGCCGTATTAAGGAGAGAAAACCCTCGTGTGGAGAAGGGTGTGAAATGTTCCAGTGTCGCACACATAATAGTGTAGCTCTCTGGAATCTTTACGCCAGTTAAAAGGAGAGATTCAATCCTTATCCTCACGTCTTACCAACAGTGAGCAGCAATTGATGGCACGAGATCAACAACTATCGATTGCTCTAAAGAACTTAACTCAGCTACAAGAAGCTTATGACACCTTAAACGCTCAAGTGACCGAAAATCTTAAACATGTCGCGCTCTTGGATAATGTACTATCAAGCCACCAAATGCACCAGGATACAATGATCCCATTTCGTATATGTGACAGTTTCCTCCAAATACCTATGACGAGGCACAGCAAACTCTAATCGACGATACAGCTCATAACTTACATACCGCTATGTCTCATGCACAGGATCAAGTTATCCCAGCAACAGATTTGCATACTTTAACACCGGACGCAGCTATGTCCTTCCTCTCTTCTGTCATGGCACCCCTGGTCGCCCTCAGTGATGCTATTACTATAAACAATACTGCTAACGACCAGCATGAAGATCATGATTCGCCCTCTCCAGAGTTAAAGGAACTGGAAGATAATAGTGATGATGAGTTGGACCACACATCTGATGTTGTGGATGCCGCTTCTTTACGCAATGTCACGACTCGCCCAACCTCATCTTCCTAAATTGATTTGTTATGTTACCTTCCCCTGTTTTATTGCTGTTTGTTTAATTTGTTCGCTGCACCACGGTCTGGTGTGATAACCAACCGGCACTGAAGATCGTTCGTCGCCGTCTTCTGTCGCCTAACTTGCGCCATCTGCGTATCGCCCTCAATTCCCTCATTTGCGCAGTTGACACGTACGACTTTGCCTACAAGTACGTCAAGACCAAGCTCAATTACGCCAACGTCTTAGTTTCCAACGAGGACGCTGACCTCTTCGACCGCGATACTGCCTTCCTCGCCGGTCGTGTCACCCTATGGATTGCGTCAGAGCCCTGCCCTTTGGAATCAAACCATAAACAGCTTCTTTGATTCATTAGGTTACACACGATTTCGAACAGACACATGCATTTACGCTAAAGTCCAAGCTGACGCTACATTTCTAATTTGCACGCTCTCAGTAGACGACGTCGTCATTACTTGTACTTCGGAAACTCTACGTCGTGAGTTCCAGCAAGCCCTGAAAAAGGAATACTCAGTCGACACCTTCGAGGAAGTCCATACTCTCCTAGGCATGCGCATAACGCGTACAACAGATGGCTCTATATCACTGGATTGTCAGGCTAAACTTGACGCATTGTTCGAAGAGTACCCCATTTTAATGCAATTACGTCCCACTTCTACACCAATGTCACCATCAACCACATATAAAACTGGAGAGCCATCTTCTGATATGGACAAGTTCATCCTTCATACCTTCTCTACGCTACTCGGCAAGCTCACGTTTGTTCAATTGGCCTGTCGCCCTGATTTATCCCAAAGCCTTAGTCGTTGCTCTCGAGGAATGCATAATCCAGCATTTCTGCATGTTCAAGTACTAACAGGAACGCTCCGCTACTTGCGTAAGCCCGAAAATCGCAATCTTCGCCTCTGGTACTACTCTGGTTCTTCCGCTCTAATGGACCATCTTCGACTTCTTATCGGTAATCGTACTGACATGGCCACCATGTTGGACTACACTAAAGAACAAGTTAATTCAGGTAATTTTGATCCACTGGTCGCATTCGTTGATGCCGATAATGCACCTTCTTATGAACAAGACTGCAAATCTACAACAGGCTACGCCATCTTTTTGTTTGGTTCTCTCATCACTGTGAAGTCCAAGCTACAGCCTATAACAGCTACTTCTACGCATGAGAGTGACCTTATCGCCCTCAATATGTGTGCCGATGATGTGATTTGGTTGCGCAAATTGCTAACGGAAATGGCATTCGTTATAAACCCTCACTTCTATCTTCGCCAACCTTCAGGGAAAAATTTGCTACTAGATTATGATGCTCAAGACAATCCCCTCCCATCGGACATGTCGTTCATACGTAACAGTCCCATACTTGGAGATTCGGCCTCTGCTATTCATCTATCAAATAACCCCGACAGCGCGACTAAGGCTAAAGCTATCAGCACACGCTGGTTCCGTATACGCGACTACGTACAGTTAAAACGAATCCGCCTACATCATGTTTCCGGTACCCATAATATCGCCGATGGATTTACCAAACCCTTTGGAGCTCCACTTTTCAGCAGATTTCGCACGTTACTCGGCTTACAACAACCCATAGCTCAACAAGATGGTTAATCATTACCCTCCATTATGTCCGAAATGACTTTAAACTAACCCTGCTATGCACAGGATACTGGCTTGCTAAAATGTGAAATGCTACATAAAATGTGATGTGGAGAGTCCTCTCATTATGAATCCCACTAAAAACAAAGATGCAACGAGCCGACGCCACTCTACCATGAACCGGGGTCGCGGTGGTGGTATACTGTAACTGTCTCCACCTTTTAATGCTCTAACTCCAAGCGTTGCACCGACTAGTTCCCCTAATCGGAAACACCAAACCTATTTGTCGGTGGCGCAAGGACATCAATCGACGCCCAAAGCAGCTGCCCAACAACAGTCTAAATCGCAAGCAACAAAGTCTGAGTATTTCCTGCTCAAAGATTGTAAATTTGACGTATTAGCGATGATGTCCGGGAACGTTACTGCCCTAGGCTCATCACCACCCAACTTCCTTTTTCCGCAACACAAGGACCCCCAGTGCTGGTTTAAGTCTTTGCAGCAGCTGCTTACGGAAGCACAACAGACTGAGTTTGTAGACAATGTCCAATATGTCAGCTCCGTGTTGTGTGTCAAGACTAAGCGTATCCGAAACGCCCCCGCTATATCTCCTAACGAAGGAATCCGTCTTCATCGCTTCCCACCCATTAAAGGGGTTGTCAAAGTACATGTGACGTGTACAAAGTGCTACAATAAAGTTGATGCGCCAGGCACACCAGTCGTGCTCACCATTTGTAATGAAGATGAACTTAAAACTGACAGGATTCGCCAAATTATTGAGGATCATCTCGCGTCTGAACAACATGCATCCCACTGCTTCGACGTACCGCGCCCTTTCTCCTTGTTGATTTGTGCGCTGTGCGATCGGTCACATCATGGGATAGCTTTAATTCAACAGTCCGCAGCCCTTCCAACTTTCCTGCTTTAACGATCCAGCGGCCCATATCATGGCTATAATCCTCCGCCTTGAAAAGTCTATTGCTATTAATAAGCAGCTTAAAGAGGCAATCATGCAAACTGCAACATCCCTTAAAGTTGATGCCTCCAAAATCATTGTTAACCCTGACGATAGCAGCATGCTTTTACTTCGGCTGCCCTTTACCTCGAGCGTAAATCTTGAGATTCTTGTAGCAGCTTGGTCTCTGTTACATTCTGTTGAAGATAAAGTATGCGTCATTGTTAACCCTGACGATAGCAGCATGCTTTTACTTCGGCTGCCCTTTATCTCGAGTGTAAATCTTGAGATTCTTGTAGCAGCTTGGTCTCTGTTACATTCGGTTGAAGATAAAGTATGCAACCCGGACGGGCTGCTTAATGTGCTTGTCGAACGCTTCGTTGATGATGTTTCTCACCAATTTAACGCAATCTCCCCGGAGACGTTACCGCCAATGCTTAATTATTTTCGTCAATTATCACCTATACAGCAAGCTGCCTTTGAAAATGTGCTAATCCAGGTTGGCTACCCTTCGGACATAAGTGATGTCTTTTCAGATGATACTTCTTCTGAAGATGTTTCACCAGCGCCGATCGACAATCCACCCGCCGAACCCTCGCTAGATAAAACTAACGATAATATGACTGAGTCTTTACATCAATTAAAAGAAGAGGTTCGGTCTTTATCCTTGCGTCTCACTAATACCGAACAGCAATTGAAGGCGCAAGAGCAACAACTATTGCTTGCATTAACATCTCTCACACAGATGCAAGAGACTTACGAAAATTTAAACACCCAAGTGATTGAGAACATCAAGCATGTGTCTCTAATAGACAACATCTTGTCAAGTCTTCAGATGCATCAGGACATCATAGTCCCGTCCTCTGCTGTATTTGTCCATATCATTTCTCGGTCACTTGTCTCATCTATTGGACAGCTCCCTCCAGATACGTGTAATGAGGCTCAGCTAGTTCAAATCGACGCAGCAGCTCATCATCTCCATGCAGCTATGTCTGATGCAAATGATCGTGTTATTCCTGCATTGGATCTACACGCTCTTACTCCCGACTCTGCTATGTCTTTCCTTTCATCTGTCTTATCACCCTTGGTTACCTTGAGTGATGCAATGACTACGCACAATACTAACACTACTAACGACCCACCATCTGATGTTCATAATTCATCTTCTCTAGAGTTAAAGGAACTGGATGATAATAGCGAAGATGAATTGGATCATACATCTGACGTGGATACTGATACAGCTTCTTTGCGTAACATTACAACACGCTCGACATCATAATTAATTTGTCCTGTTCTGTTGTTGTTTGTTCCATTGTCCACTGTTGTCATGTATATTGCACAAGTTCCGCCTCAAGAACGTCTGAAATGCATAAACTGTTTCCACACGTTGAGGGGGTCCAGAGAGCTACACTATTATGTGTGCGACACTGGAACATTTTCACACCTATCTCTACACGAGGGTTTTCTCTCCGTAATACGGCTTTCCCTCTTTCTTCCTTTTCCTTACCCTTCCGCCCCTTTCTTTCACGACTACGAAGAACCCAGTCTGAAGCTCTTTTCCAACATGGAGTAGGCCTCCAGGTGCGTACCGTCGGGTACGGGGTTTTCTGTTTAATTAACAGAGACTTCGTTCCTCGTTGTCAGTGTAAACGCTTCTATGGGACCTAATGTCCTTAAGGAGTTCGGGCTTAAATCCCTACCTTGTTTTCTCTCCGTAATACGGCTTTCCCTTCTTCCTTTCTCCCTTACCCTTCCGCAATTATATTTTCGTGACTATGAAGAACCCAGTCTGAAGCTCTTTTCCAACATGGAGTAGGCCTCCAGGTGCGTACCGTCAGATACGGGGTTTTCTGTTTAATTAACAGAGACTTCGTTCCCCGTTGTCAGTGTAAACGCTTCTATGGGACCTAATGTCCTTAAGGAGTTAGGGCCTAAATCCCTACCTTGTGTAGTAGCATGTGACAAGCGGAATGGTCTGTACACGCCTAAGACTGCACGCAATCTCTACCATGTACCCGGAGAGGGTCAAATCTCTCCACCCACGACATGACACTCAACTTGATGAGCTGCCGCGTGCGTTTGTCAGTCTCTGATCTTCCCTTGCACCTGCAAGGAACTCCTCCGACTTGTGTGGATCTACAGCCCACGCCTACGAACCCGTTAGGCCTGGGTGACAAACCGCACTTGCTTTCGATGACCAACGTGATTCCTTTACGGATTTCGACCGCTGCTGGCTACACCGTCGCGCGCATCTCTCGCCGCATGGGACCTTGTTGCTCTGTCGCCGAACCGCCGACTCAGCCGATGACCGTCGAATTGACGACCCTGCCGCCAAGTTCTGACTGGGCAGCTTGTGGCAAAGCGCTTCGCTTATCCCTTTGCCGTCCCTCGTCCCTCCGGATTTTCTGAAAATTTTGGCTACCGATCCCTACGCTGCTGTGCTACGGAAAGTGCTATGTCCTGTTGGGCAGCGCTCCACGGGTTCCGTGAAGCGTACCGAGATTACCTACTACCATCGGCACTTTCCGCCGATTAACACGTGCACCCGAATCGTCACGTGGGTGTCAACTGATGATTTACAAGATCCCACTCGATGGAAACCTCCTGAGGTGCTTTTATCGCCGCCTAGGATAGATGCGCCGGGGACGTCACATGCTTCTTTTGCTGCCCCCCCCCCGACAACCGCATTTGAACATTCCGCCACATCCTGAGCAGAATCGCGAACCAAAAATGATGAGCGAGCCACACGTGCGAGTCAAAGGCGAGAAGATTAATAAAGGGCATCTTGCATTCAGATTCAAATATGAGGAGAAGTTGGATGTTCCTTGGAAAGACGCACCGCGCGATTTGGTTGGTGTACTCTTGTTGCCGACGCCAGAGCACGTGAAGGAGAGTGAGGCTATCAAACTTAAATTGCTGACGAATGTCGAAGTCGAAGACGACGATGGAAGAGTCACTCGAGATGAGCGAACGATTGAGCATTGTAGCTGTGCCATGCCGGAAGAAATACGACTCTACGAGCCCCTCCGTTTGGAACTGTGGACTGTCTTTCTCCCTCTGGAGCATTTTGGAGTTTCTATCGAAGCAGGGACTCTATCTGAGACGGATCGTCGATATCGGACGTTGTTACGGAAGACCCTGATCGCCGACTGCGGTTGCGATGGAGGACGGTGCCTCATGAATCCCGAGCCTTGCGAGGGCATCCGCCCTCCCGGCGTAGGTTGGCACCTATTCGCCTCCCGGGCGGGCCGGTTGGCAGCCGGAACGTTCGCAGAGGGACGGGGTATGGCCGGGGGGCGAAGACGGAAGGTTATCGACGAGTTGGTTGTCAGTCACATCGCGGTCTCCTCGTCGCATGGCGACAAGCTTGATGGTCACTCTCCGCCGACCGACCTTTCGGCACTCCTCGTCTACAGGCCCGTGATTCCGGACTGGCTCCTGTCGGTCCGGCCTGGCTCCCATGCTCGGGAGAGGTCTGAAGTTAGTTAGCTAGTTACGGAAGACTCCTCATTCGTCTGTGCAGTTCGCCCACTGGGATATGCGACCCGCAAATTTTGACCCTGAACCTGACTACAGGTCGGGTAAGTCGCCGGGAATGAGCTTCCCTGATTATCTCTATCGATATCCTCCAGATCATGTGACCGAGATTGATGAGTTTGCGGAACCTCTCAACCTCACTTATTTGAGTTTTCAAGGACTGCCGGAGCCTCCAGATAACGAAGGAGGGCCACTGCCAGGATATCATGTATGGTTGTCGTCTATTACGACTAGAACCTCTGATGAGAATGGTGAACCTCTGGGTGATCCTCTGTCTTTAGTTGTGTCCAATGCGACGATTCCACGTCCAAAGCAACGGTCGCCAAAGCAATCGCGTTCGTTGTTTGAGGATGCTGCATGTCCAAAGTTTGTCGACGAGACTCCCGACCAAATTACGCTAGGAGCTCGTGCTAGAGCTGAAGAGAACTCCCTCATACTCGACTATTTGTCCTTGGACGGCGCAAAGCCCCTCTCTTGGTCATTGTGGAGTCGAGTCTTGTTTCGAACGTGTCAATAAAGTACTATGCCGGATTGCTGACGATCTGCATCAGATGATTTATGTATCTGCGAAGCTTTGCACGCATATCAGTCCATTGTACAGGGACAATCCCTTTTGTGATGGATACATGGATCGCACGAGCATTGCTCAGTTGATTTCGGGGCGTTTCTGGTGGCCGCCTATGACGACTGAAGTCGAAGCCCCTGCCGCTCGATGCGTGGTGTGTCAGACTACTCACACGCACGCACAGCAGGAAGATGATCTACTTCAGCAGCCCTCCTATGATGGCGATTGTTTGACACATTGTAGGCGTCTCTTTGGAACTTATTCCTGTTGTTATCACGAGACGGTGCCCTATCGTCCTCGGTAATTCTTTTCTTTTCTTCCTGATTAGGATTCACTATCATGTTCAAGCTCCTCATGCAGAACCGGCGAAGCTTTTTCTCCAAGTTTTTCTTCAAGCCTGTCTTCGAGGACAGAATATGACTGTTCGGCCTGCCTTCGTGTTCTGCGTTGCCCTTTGGCCTACCTTTACATATTGCGCTGCCTTTTGTTATAATCGCAAATTCGGTCCTGATATGAAAATTCGCTGTGCATGCTTCTTTGGACCGCCGGCTCAGGCTACCAATTGCCTACGCCCTGCTAATTCAGCCACTTCATTGCCGGTGGCAGATTTCTGTTACCGATGTTTGCACACGCTGTGATTTCGAGAACCATCGTGTTGCTTTCCATAATGATTCCGATCTCTATCCCAAGGACATATTTTCCCTTTGTAAGTCTAATTTGCATACTTCTAATTGCCTTTTCAAGCCCGCGTATAATTTTATTGGTGAATTTCGCTTCACCGTCAGGTCGAAGCTGACTGAAGATCTCGTTTCTTGCGTGGCTAATTTCCTCTCACGAGTTTGGTGTGTTGGTCGTCAAGATCACCTTGCACTGCGTCAATGTGCTCGACCATATTATCAAACGCGTGTACTACCCAGTCAAGTTTTGAGATGCTCGAGATGCGGAAGCTCGCGCTAAGCGCAAATGAGCCGCTCGCTGTGGGCAGCTCGATTTCTCACTAGAGGAGTCCTGTGGCGGTAACTCCCGACACTGAGGGCTTACCCTTCTTCTTAAGTCTTACTCTGCCTTCTATTCCTTACCCCTTTCTGTGACCACATCACCCCTCTTTCTGTGGTGACTACGTCACAACCTCACAAGGGTTGTTTTGTTATCATAAAGCAACTAGCCAGCCTCAAGTTGAGAGGCTTGGCGAGCGTGATCAAGTGTTGTGGCGACGCGAAGCCGACCCCAAGGTCCATATTGAGCTCGAGTGTAGAGGTCTCCGGCGTGTTGGTGAGTACCCCCCCAGTGTCCGAGGGTCGGGAACGATTTTAGAGCCGCCACAAGTACCACTCATCGCCTCCTAACGACCGAAATCGCTACGAAATCAAAAAAATTTTCCGATTGGTGTCATTTTGTCAGCCAAAAATGTCATACGGTCAAAAAACAAATTCATTTGGTCACTAGTGTCATTTGGTCACAAAAAAAGTCATTTGGTCACAGAAAAGTGTCATTTGGTCACAGGGAAAATGTCATTTGGTACAACGTGACCAAATGACTTTTTTTGTGTGACCAAATGACATTTTTTGTGCCTGTCAACAAGAGAATGTCACTTAGTCACAAAAAAAATGTCATTTGGTCATGGCCTGACCAAATGGCCTGACCAAGTGACATTTTTTTGAGTGACCAGATGACAACACACAAAATCGAAAAAGGTCGTGACCAAATGACACTTTTTCGTGACCAAATGACATTTTCCCCATTTTTTTTTGTAATATAAAAACTTGAATCCGGCCCTAGCGAGGGCACTTACCTACCTACGTGGTGTTAAGGATTGCTTTTTTTGCTGCCCCTTAGGTTTGCAACTCAAACAATACGGTCGTATACTACCCCCGCAACCGAGAGGTGAGGTAATATCAACGTCACCTCGAAGCGATATGAGATACTCGCGGAGTTCGGCGTGACAAAACCCATTTCTTGCTCTCGAATATCGAGGTCACAAAGTCCCCTTCGACGAAAATATTTATGACATCGTATCGTTCGTTTCGACATTTCTGGCTTGTGTATGAACACGGAAGATAATTACCTGCGAAAGACATCTCGTTTCTTATACAAATTCTAGCTAGCGGTCGTGCCACAATATCAGCGCCGAGCCCGAATGGAAGATCGCAATTCCGTATAACCGTCTGTCGGCACTATTCCTTATGGTAAGGAACCGCCAGGCTCTTAGAGCCAGAGAGAGCGGTGGCTCTTCGAAAGTGTCTAAAGATTAAGCTCCTGACCGTCCTGCTCCAACAATTTGTCGCGTTTGCTACTTTCCCAAACCTACACCCCAACCTTGCCGCACCCCAGCCACCCCAACACTGCTGATCATCTACAAGCAGCTATTCGGACAAGGCGGGCAACCTATAAACGTGTTGGCAGTGGAGACCGCCATGGCTCGGAGCCATTTGCCCCTTAATCCAGTCTATTTCCGAGGAATTGCTCAGCCTCACCAAATCTGCCCTTATTGAGCAACATCCACCCTGCGGTGCGCACTGTTAGTCTGCGACCACGATCGGCTTTCGACCCCGTACTTGCATGGTCCCACGCCGCAGATGAATCGTGGTGGTCGATGAGAGAGATGAGAGTGGCATCATTAAACTCTGCAGGTGGCAGTGTGAAGCTTTCTCGACAAGCAACACCATCACGTTCGCATATGCCGTAACCAAGAGCAGCTCGAGCCTCAGTCGCATATACCCGCGCGAGATCTATCCTCTCATCAGTTGCCGCACGGCATCTTGGCCAGGAGAGAAGCAACTCGGCCCACTCTAAAGCGACAGCAACGTCGTGAAGTTCCAAATGAACATATGAAAGCAGCAGAATCGAACCAGCGGCAATGTCACTGTAGTAATGTCGCTGTCTGTGAGAGTTTGTCTCTTCAGCTCTTGGCGTCAGCCCCTCGCGCTCAAGTCTCAACGCATGCCGCGCAAATAGAGACGCCCGAGGTAGGTAGCAAATAGTTTCGTCTTCATCGAAGTTATCTGCGTAGAAAGTGCGTTGTACACCATCAACGCTCCCCATTTCGGGTTGCACACCCTCGATTCTCGTTAGTTCGCCCCAAGCATATTCCAACCTCTCGGCCGAAATCCACTTGCACCGCTCGCGTTCCGCTACACAGGCCTCGGCGAGTCGTAGCCATAACGCGGGCCGATCACTAAACGCATGGCAAGCATCCTCCAAGCAAGCGAGTGCTTCACGACCACGACCAGCCGAAAGATAACTTAGTCCTCTATTGAACTGCAAGATACAGTATCGCTTGTTTGAAGCAGGGTCTTTAGTGCGCGAATTCGCCTCTATTGCTCTTGCAAAATGCTTATCTGCAATACTCGTCTGGCCTAAACCACGGCACACGACACCAATGTTCGAATGCAGACAAGATTCCATAATCGCGTATTCCTTGGCTGAAGCTGCGTCACTGCCGCAAATCGGTAGCCTCTTTTTTTCGCCTAAATGTTCGACACATAACACCTCGAATTATGTACTTCAACATTCGCACCATTCCCTTCGACATCTTTACCATGTAAATCTTTCACTTTCACAAGTGCCTGGACACGCACACAATCCGTGAACTGCACCACTCGATGATTTGCTGGATTTGAGAGATACCTGTAACGCTCTAGCAAAATCACCAGCATCGTAAGCATGTTTCGCTTCACGTTCCACTTCAGGGATGTTTTTCTTGGTTGATGGTGCGCCGGTGAGACTATTCGACGACATCGACTTTTATTTCAACCTCTGAAAGCACGTCCCTGTAACGTTCTGCGCGTAAAACCGATGTGTGGTCGACACTCAGTCGATTACGGGCAGGTGAGTGAGCAGCGCGTCCAACACGGTGTCCATTTACCATTAGAACAGTGACCTCGAGTCCGTTGCCTTTGTCTCGTGCCTTAAATGCTTACCTCCCTTACCCTGATCGCCGACTACGGTTGCGATGGAGGACGGTGCCTCATGAATCCTGAGCCTTGCGAGGGCATCCGCCCTCCCGGCGTAGGTTGGCACCTAGTCGCCTCCCGGGCGGGCCGGTTGGCAGCCGGAACGTTCGCAGTGGGACGGGGTATGGCCGGGGGGCGAAGACGGAAGGTTATCGACGAGTTGGTTGTCAGTCACATCGCGGTCTCCTCGTCGCATGGCGACAAGCTTGATGGTCACTCTCCGCCGACCGACCTTTCGGCGCTCCTCGTCTACAGGCCCGTGATTCCGGACTGGCTCCTGTCGGTCCGGCCTGGCTCCCATGCTCGGGAGAGGTCTGAAGTTAGTTAGTTCGTTAGCTCCCCCGTTTAAATGTTTAAATTTAAGGACCGGTCAAGTTTGATCAGAAAGTTTGGTAAATTTCTTTGAAGTTTGATCATTTTGGTATATTACAAGTGCAGGCCAGTAAGCTCACCTAGTCCCAATCTCTAACCCCAGTAAGTTCACCTGGTCCCAGTAAGTTCACCGAGTCAGTAATTTCACCTAGTCCCAATCTCTAACCCCAGTAAGTTCGGCGTAAACCCACTCGTGCTCACATCCCCTCACCCCACTCTCCTTTGAGCTCGTCGCTCTCACCCCCGCCAATCTAAGTTGCTTTGATCCGCACACGCCGCTAACCTTTGAGTTTACTCTTAAAACCTCAGTAAGCTCACTTGGTCCCAGTAATTTCACCGGGTCACTAAGTTCACATAGTCCCAATCTCTAACCCCAGTCAGTTCACCTGGTTCCAGTAAGCTCACCTGGCCCAGTAAGTTCACCTACAGTGCGCGTGTAGGCGCCGAGAGGGGGCTTATCGGTATTGCGCAGCACGTGTGGGGAAGGGTGGAGTCGTCGACTCAGAAGAGCATATCCTCGGGGTTGCCGATCGACAGAGAGCCACGTAGAGCTGGACGTGACAGAAGACGGGCTTGGGCAAGAGGACGCCGACCTCGCGGGGCGTCTGGCCCTGGCTCTTGTTGATCGTTTGGCGACGGCGGGCCTTAAGGGATACAGGTTGGAGGAGCCTCGGTGACACGACACGATCGATCATGTATCTGGTACCGTTGCAGTGGCCGTGCGACGGGTCGAGGTTGCGAAGACATTAAGCTCGCGATCAAAGTCAGCATGCCGTTGGTTGTCAGGGAGTTCAAAACTTGACTCTTGAGAGCGAGGCGTCGTCTTCCGACCCAACCTAGTCTGCCGAAAAGAACTCCGACGCCTCGTCTCCGGGAAAAAAAGGCGGCGGTCATGCGCGCGTTGTCAGCATCGACGACATCGTTTCGACGGGGCGTGAGAATGGCGCGCTGAAAGAGCCGCCACGGGTCGTGGAAATAGTCTGCGAGGTCGCCGTAGACGGCTTCCAGGATCACTGTCTGGCTCGCGCGCCTACCTGATCCTTACCCTGAATCGGGGGACAAACACCCGCCCGTCAGGCACATCCCTCCTACCCCACAAACCCACCCACATCCTTCATGCTCCCCCCACACACCCCCCCTCTTAGCAGTCGACATTTAAAGACAAACACCCGCCTTTGTTGGCACGGCGGCCCAGGCCCTCCCACACCTCGTCGACCTTCGCGATCCTACGGGTGCCTTGGAGGTCCCTGGCTACCTCCCCCGCCTCGCCTCGGTCCTGGGTGCCACTTCTTTTCGCACAGGTAACGAGTTGCACCGTTGGCACCACCTCCTCGCATCCGGTTGCCGCCTGGGGCGAGCACTCGAGACTGCGTGGGACGGACTTCGGGCTGATCTCCGTACCACGCTGGCTTCCCACGGCGGCGCTGGTTCCGGCGACCCCGCCAACGTTCATCTCGTCGACGGTCCTCTCTCCCACGAATTCGTCTCCATGGGCGTCCTCGTCGACCCCACCATCTCGACACCCGTGCTCATACCCCAACTCCAGCGTGCTCTAACCTCCCAGCGCGAGACAGCTCGGGCCACTGCACCCCAGCGCCTTGCGGCCACCCTTCCCATCACCGATGCACTTCGAGTAGCGGCGTCCTCCTGGGATCGCTTCTCGACCACGTTCATCAGCTCGTGGCCCAGCTCCGCCCTTCAAATCCCCAACCGCTGCTGGGCTGAGATGTGTGCCCAGTACTTTGGCTACCCCTCTCCAGCTTGTTCGGGCCTCGTGGGCACTCGCATTCTGGGCACTGACGTCGTTCTCGACGCTCACGGCAAGGTGCTTCTCACGCAGGCCAACCTTATCAACCGTGGAGGAGCGCGGACCACCTGGCATGACGGCCAGCTCGACTGCGTCCTCTGCAGCGTCGAAGAGGCCGGCATCCCAGCCCTGTCCGAGGTTTTCGGCATCTTTGCTGACGTCGTCGCCCCTATCATTCGCACGCGCCTCTACGGCCGGTACCGAGCCAATCTCGACCGTCGCCACGTCGTCCCAGACATCCTCACCACGCTCGACAACAAGGTGCAACTCTACGACATCAAAACCCTCGCTTGGGGTTCGTTGTACACCGCCCACGCCCTCCATCCCTCCCACCCGTCGCCTGTCGATCGGCGCGCAGCGCAAGTCCACTCCGAATACCTCGCTCACGCCCGCGGCATTGACGCCATCATCCCCCAGCCGGGTACAGCACCACCGCCTGGCTCCTTGGGCCCTGTCGAACAGCGGCTACGTAGCTACGGCACCGTCGCTGGCCTCGTCTTTGGTGCCTTCGGTGAGGCCAGCGCGGCCTGCCACGCTCTCGCCCAAACATGCGCAGAGCGCATCGCTGCGCGAACCTGGGTGGCAAGCGGCTGCGCCAACTTCACAGAGGCAAAGGCGGCCCAAGCTCGCCGCATCTACCGTGAGTGGGGGATCGCCAACGCATTAGGCCGGGCTCGCTGTGCCCTCACCGCCCTCACCCATGTCGCCGCCTCGTGGAACCTCACCCAGGCCGCCCGATCCCAGCAGGACGTCACCCTTCGTCGCACATACGTCCGGCGACAGCATGCGTACGACCTACGGGCGGGGCCCGTCCTCTCTTCGCCTGCCCCACGACTCGGCGATGACCCCGACTAGGTCCCGCGTACTTATCTCCGCCCGTCAGGCACATCCCTCCTACCCCACAAACCCACCCACATCCTTCATGCCCCCCCCACACACCCCCCTCTTAGCAATCGACATTTAAAGACAAACACCCACATCCTTCATGCCCCCCCCCCACACCCCCCTCTTAGCAATCGACATTTAAAGATAAACAACCACTCCGCCCGTCAGGCACATCCCTCCTACCCCACAAACCCACCCACATCCTTCATGCCCCCCCCACACACCCCCCTCTTAGCAATCGACATTTAAAGACAAACACCCACATCCTTCATGCCCCCCCCCACACCCCCTCTTAGCAATCGACATTTAAAGATAAACAACCACTCCCGCCCGTCAGGCACATCCCTCCTACCACAACCCACCCACATCCTTCATCACACACACACCCCCCTCTTAGCAGTCGACATTTAAAGACAAACAACCACAAACCCACCCACATCCTTCATCCCCCCCCACACACACCCCCTCTTAGCAGTCGACATTTAAAGACAAACAAGTGCAGGCGAGTAAGTTCACCTAGTCCCAATCTCTAACCCCAGTAAGTTCACCTAATCCCAGTAAGTTTCATATAAGTTCACCTGGTCAGTAAGTTCACCTAGTCCAAATCTCTAACCCCATTAAGTTCGGCGTAAACCCACTCACCCCACCCTCCTTCGAGCTCGTCGCTCTCGCCTCCGCCAATCTAAGCAGCTTTGATCCGCACACGGCGCTAGCCTTTGAGTTTACTCTAAAACCCCCAGTAAGTTCACCTGGCCCCAGTAAGTTCACCTGGTCACTAAATTCACCTAGTCCCAATCTCAAACCCCAGTAAGTTCACCTGGTCCCAGTAAGTTCACCTACAGTGCGCGTGTGTAGTGGTTTTCTCAGAAACCCGCCCCTCCTGGCCGGACCAGAGGCCTCAACAACCCTTCCTCCCAACCCGAACCGCGGGTGAAACCACCACACGCCCGATCTCAGCGCAATACCTCACGCCATCACGAAATCGGACAATCAAAAGAGGGTAATATCAAGAAGACAGCAAGAAAGCAATACAAATGCCCGATGCATTGGGTCCAGTGGAAGCGCAGGTGAAGGTGTCGAGATGACACCCCCCCCATAAATGCAAGGTCAATACCAGGGCAACAACCAGGGTAAGTCAAGTGGCAGGCAGGCAAGTGGGGGAAATGGGCGTTACTGCCACAGGAGCCCCCTACTTGAGATGAAGTCGTCCTCGACTTTAAGGGTGACGAAGGTCACGCTCACGAATGGTACGATAAGCTCGTTCAGCTACATCAGCAGGAACTTTGTTGCTGTGGAGACCGAAGTTAGTGACGAGGACATCGATTTCATCCGGGCGAAAATTAGTCACACAGGGTTCACAGCCCTCCATGTTTGGTCGTAGGCATGTGTAGGCATGTGAAGCTACCTCCGTCAGGATCTTTGTCTTCTGGTCCTAAGCGTCGTTCTTCAGCAGAAGCGGTCGCAGAACAAACGTCAGTCTCCTCTAGTTTCCATGGTGCGGTTTCTCTCGGATATCAACGGCTATCTCGAACACCAAAACTTCTCGTCGAGCAGCAAAAGTTGCCGGCCACTGTTCGACTTGCGCGGTTGACCGGTGCGACGGACTTACACGGCCCAAGCCTTTTACCTCGCCAGAGACTATGGTTGGTCTCAGAGACTATGGTTGGTCTCAGAGACTATGGTTGGTCTCTCCGGCCTTCTTTCTGCCTCTTTTCGGAGACTGTGGGTGGTCTCCTGGGCTCGCTTTTTGTCTTGAGACGCACAAAAATCCGCTCAACGTCCGAGTAGTAATCCGTCAGCTTGTTCTTTCGCTATCTCGTCGATAGTGATCTCATCCTCCGCTTGATCCGCAAAAGGGAGACGTTCGACGGAGTCAACTGGCTCAGATTCGTACGAGAATTGAGGCGGTTGTACGTTCTGTCGCGTACTAACTGCTACCATAGCTGCGGTGGGTCCGCTGTCCGTCAGCATAGGCATCGTCACCGAAGAGAAGGTGAAGCAAGCGGTGCCAGGGACATCGGTGGGGATTTCTTGGAAAATCAAAAAAGCTTCATTGATCGGTTCCCCGTCTTCATCTTTCTTGATCAATTTATCGATAGGGTTGGGCGACAGACAATCCGGAATACGCATGCCAGGGGAGCTTCCAGGTTTGTATCCGAGCTCCCGGTCGAACGCAGCAAGCCGCATAGCCCATCGTGCTAACTGTCCAGACGTATGATTCGAATCCCGCAGAAACGCTAAATTACGATGATCCGTCTCTAACTTCGTATGATGACCTTCGATATAAAATCGGGAATTTTCGAGAGCAGAGAGTACTGCGAGGAGTTCCAAGCGCCGAGGATCATACTTCCTCATCGACTTAGGCACGGTTCGACTCCAGTACTCGATAACTCTCTCTTCGATTCTTTCTCTTCCATCGTCGTCAACGACTGGTACTTTTTGAAACAGGTAAGCACCCAACCCATGCGCGGAAGCATCAGTTCGAATGTAAAAAGGCAACGAGTAATCAGGATGGTAGACGCCCTTCGACGTGACAATAGCCTCGATGATGGCATCCCAAGCTTCCTGACACTCTTTCGTCCACTTGAATTTCACCTCCGGCAACGTCAGTTGTCTTAATGGCTCTGCAACTTTCGCAAAATTCCTTACATGACGCCGGCAAAAGCTCCCCATTCCAAGGGAAGATCGCACTTGCTTCTTAGGGTCAGCATCCGACTAAGTGCCAGGAATTGGCATGTGTCTGATGGCTTCTAAAGACCTTGGTGATGGAAGAAGTCCATTCGGGGTAGATAAATGACCCAAAAACTCAATGACTTCTTGCATAAACTGAATCTTCTTGATATTGGCGCTGTACCCCTTCAAGGCGAGATGGGGAATAACTTGCACAAGGCACTGCAAGTGATTCTTTGTATCTGCGTGACCGGCGAGAATATCGTCGATATACGCCACGAGATCACGATATAGCCATTGCGACAAGTCAGTGTTCAACTGCTTGCAAAACAAACTTCCGGCTGGTTTGACTCCCAAAGGTAGACGCATGTAGCTGTATGCTCCCAGAGGACTAGTGAAGGTGACCACATCTTGTGCATCCAGCGACAATCGTAAATTGTGATAGCCCCAACGAATATCCAAACTGGAACGACAAAACTTGTCAATGAGAAACATCAACGCGTCAGCCATGCTCACACTCGGCCAGCTATCATCCTTGAGCAATGCATTGAGGCGCCGTAGGTCGACAGCTGCTCTGTAAGCATTGGAAGTGCCAGGCTCAGCACCTTTCTTAGGCAACATCAAAATAGGGAAACCCCATGGAGAATTCGCGGGACGAATAACTCCGTCTCGGGTCCATGCTTCAATCTGCATCCGCAAACATTCAATCTTTTCTTTCGACAACCGATATGGCGAGAGTTTGACGGGAGTCGGGTTCTCTTCTTTGAACCGGAGCGTCACTTCAGGTGAATCAACAGGTCTCATCACATCATCGAAAAATGCCCACGAATACGAGATTAAATGCTTCATCATCAGCTTCTCGTCATCATCTAAGGCAGGATGCTCTGTAATGCCAAATTCAGTCATCACCTCTTCGACCTGCGCGACGGTCGGAGGGATGACCTGCATGCTCTCCTGATCCGCTAAATGAGGAGGCATCACCGGTGAAGGTTGACCATGTTCGTCGTGAGGCGCGTCCGCTCACGGAACGTCGTACGTATTGAAATACGCTGGTCGCACTTTCGCGGTGCCTTCTTCTTCAGCAGTTGCGGAGGGCTGGTTATCAACTTGGTTGCTCTGCATAACAGCAGTGGCGACGGTGCCCCCTGCAAAAGATGAAGCCGTCCCTGGCGATGTAACTGAAGGCGGTGGCGGGGTGGTGGTGGCAGCAGCGGATGGTGCAGGACTCGCAGGAGAATAGAGTTCATCGGGCGCAATCCATGATACACTTCGAGTGGCAGGGTCGAGCGTTGGAATGCGCGACTCTACAACAAAAGGTGAAAACCGTAGAATATGGTGATCAGGTTGGGCTAGCGTAGTCGTCGCAATATTCCGCAACTTACCCAAATTTCGAAGTGAAGGTTCAAACGAATTGTGCACTGCTAGCGCAATCCGCGTCATAGTCGCGGGTGGCACCATACTGCCAAGCATCTTCATAGCTACTGTCTCGGAAACTGTCGTACCCCATTGCCACGTAGCAGGAACGGTCATAATTTCGTGGTGCATCTGCAACGTGAGTGGACGGGTGTTCGAGAAATGAGGTCCTAAGCGGAGCTTATTGCGCGTCACCGTAAAGGCAGGGCCGATAGCCGGGCGCGTAGATGAGAAACTGTTCACTATAATGAGCGGGTGACCATCGGTAAATCCCAACGCTGGGCCAAAACGGTCCCGTAAATTCGGTGGTACACGCGACAATAACGGCAGTTCCAAGCGAACATTGCAAGCAAGTAGGCGCGTGCGCGAGCACAGCAGCTCTGGCGTGATATTATAGAAATCAAAACACAATACGCGGCACATAAAATTGGTGATGCACAAAAGGGATCACTGATGGTTCCTGCTCGAGTGTCCATCGTCCAATCACATAAGGTGCGTTGCGGAAATGACGCAGGACCCAAGAAGTAATAGTAGCGCCCTTGCGTGCGTCCCTGTAGTGCAAATTGGCAGTCGATCCATAGATACACGGCGGACTGGCGTGAAAATAAGAGTGCTTCCAAAAATCTGAGTGTAAATACGACAACACCAAGTCGTATGTACGACGATGAGATTTCCCCAACTCATGCAAAACATAGGAAATTTTCGGAAAATTGAGTTCAAAGGTGGCTCGGGCTTGAGGACAAGCATCCAAAGCCAGGACAATGCGAAATGAACTGCCATATAGCTCATTGCATCGCCGGATACCCAACGTTGATCCTCCAGCGCCAGCAAAATAGACGACGACAAAGGTGTAGGTGATGGGTATCCAAACCAAGGAGGCGTGCTTAGATAGCAGCTCCTTAACAGTCGCCTCCATCTCCATTTCTGGTGTTTTTTTCACTTCTTCATCTGGAGGTGGCTGAGGAGGAGGTCTGTCACTCAAGACATCCTCCTCGACTTCGTCGTCGTCAACAGCAGCCGTAAGAGTGGCATGACACGTCATCAGTGGCTTCTAGCTGCATGTTGACACATCCTTCATGCGGTATGATCTCGCCTTCGACCACCGGGACTTCGGGGTCGATACCAATGGGTTCGTCACCAATGTGCTCCACAGCCACATGAACTTCGTTGGGCTCATCGGTACAATACGATGAATAGGAACCAGGTACAAGGCGGAGATCTTTGAGGAGTGACCGATAAGGTCGGAATACGTGACTCTTTTCCAGCGGCACATCGCACTCCATCTCCAAGAAGTACGGTTGGTTTGGAAGAAGAAATCGAGTACTCGTCACGTACGCGAAATGACGGATGATATCTTCCCTCCGCGCTGCAGGGCATTCAAAGTTGGTCTTCAGCTTTTCCTTTCCAGCAGTCTGATCACCGGAAGGAATGTGATGGTGATTCGCTCTGATACGAATAGAAAAGCATAGACTGTCATAACTCCACGGTTTACCAACTGGCGTCCAAGTTTGGATGTTTCCGTATTGCACAGCAAGCTTAGCTGTCGGGAACATCTGCACTACCTGCGGAGTCGCATCGAATGCATCATTGTAAAGGACAATTCCATGCTGGTCTTGTGGCGAGGCGGAAGTCCGATTCTTGAGAACTCCAATGGTCACTTCAGAACGCCGAAAAATAGCTCTGTCGCATAATCCAAAATCGTACCCAAGAGTCGTAATTCTCGTGCTCCTAATAGTAACTGCCCATTCGTTTGACCAACGAAGAACATGAGCAGCATGGATGTCGTCGGCACCAAGGATATCCGGAGGATGACCCATTCTCGAATAGCAGCTCCCGAGCCTCCTGACCCATTTAGAGTGCGAATCGTGGGGAGTGGCTGATGATACATGATTTTGCCGTCACGATCAAGTTTGCGATACAAGCGGTGATCGATGTAGGGGGGATCAGCCATGCCATCCAAGCCGGCAGTGATGATGGAATATTTCGAACCATCTTGCGAAGAGATAGCCACAGGCACATACGTCAAAGAGGCGGATCTCGTGCCATCGTACCTTACGGCTTTATTTTCACGATGGTCGGGATCCTGAGTGATCTTCAACGCAGTCTGAGGGCAAAAATTCTCGAAATCCGAAGAGATAGAAGGGTGAGCAACATAACGCTCGGCACAGTCGTCCCTCGGTGGCACTATATCCATGGCAACCAAGGTGTCTTGTCCCACACGAACAATCGTATACCCCAATTCGTCACGATTATCTTCGTCTTCCGAGAGAACTCTAGATGCAACTCCAGTCACTTCGGTACTTTGCTCCTGCTCCTCCACCCATGCATCTTCAGTGATGACCAAAAAGGAAGGAGGTTCCATGGGGTCACCAGGGGAATAGCCTTCTGCAGATAAGCTATCATCATCGCCCCCAACCTCGTCATCGTCATACACGTTGCTCTCCATGAGCTCAGAATACTGCACAGTGCAGTAGTCGCTTAGTGTCATCCTGATCTTCGCCAAGCACTTCAAGCCACTGAGCGGCGACACCATCATTGTGCTGGCTAGGGTTCGCTCTCTGAGACTGTCGCCCTCTACCCGGCGGAGCCGTCTGCTGTGCCTGACGAATCAAGTTCATCGTGTTGAGAGCCGTAGTCAGATCCTCCAGGCGCACCGAGGTCTGAGCGGTCCGCTGCACTGCGGGCTGCCTTCGGACCACCTGTTGTTGAGAGCCTGCAACCAAACGCTGCTGGGTAAAAGCGTCCGTCGGTATTGCTCCTGTCCCTCTGGCGTTGCTGGAAAACCCGCAGCCGTCAACGTCTGAGCAGCACGCCTCTTCCTCGAGGGATTGTCCGGCGCAGGACATACACCGTTGTCGTGGTAACAACTACCATGCCGGCCGCAACTGAGGCACGTCGTAATTGCTTAACGCGTATGGTTCTCTATCCCCTGTGGTAGCCAGGTTCCAACTCCCGAGTCAGTAACATAACCACCCGTTGGACTGGCTGCAACTGCTGCCTCTGCTGCTGCTGCTCTCTCCTCATTCGTGGTGCGTGCTCCTTTCCTTTCTCCTTCTTAATCGCATCTTCGATGTTGGCAGTAGGGTTGGCTTCCAGAATCTTGAAATTTGGATGGTCAATTGAATGACATCGTTGAGGGTGAGAGTAGATGCTTTCATATGCGGTGAGGCCTGAGCAAGTTCGACGCTCGTCCGCAAGCGCTCAAGAATGGAGACCAGCAATAAATGCGAACGGAACGCAGCCGGATCAGTATCACGACCTGACATTGCTCTCCACTGGCCGAATTTCTGCACCCATCGCGCGATATACTTATTCAATGACAAATTCCCTTGCCGTAAATGAACCATTCACGTTCAAGCTCCTCAACCGTAGCCCGAGGTGGACCAGGAAGCTTCGTCGCCTCTTGCATAGCATCCAGACAGTCCTCGTCATGCTGGCGCAACTCTTTCATTGTGATGGTCCCATCCTTGTATTGTTTCCCATCTCTGGGCCGTTACTTCCTCCCACTTGCGATAAGCTTCCATAGGGGCGGGTTGAGTTGAACTCGCCTCCATCACATTCATCGCTATTGAGGGTTTATCAATCTTGCCTTCCATCATCGCCGCAATTGCATCCACCACGCGTCCACCTCATCACGGTCCTTGGTAATTTGCCCCGTGAGATTCGAAAATGTGATACGTGTCATACCACAGCTCCCTTCCCCTGACACGAAGTATTTCTTCTTCGTCACGAGGACGCGCCGAACCGGGGTCAGTATGATGGTGCGGGTAGGCTCCGGTCGACTTCGCGGTGGCTGATCGTCGGTCAGTGCCGATACAGCGTCATCATCGTCGTCGGGCGTAACACGCGTAGCATTCGGAGAGGTTGGCCGTGCCTCTCGAGCATGCGCCCGCATGGATTCCCTCCATCATTCGCCGAAGTCGATCGTTGTCGATCCGCTGTCGCTCCACTTCCGAGCGTTGTTGTTGAGCGTCGCGCGGTGTTCTCAAGTTCACGTATGATTTGCTCCATCTGCGACTGGTACATCTCGAATCGTTCGTTGATGGTCTGGCAGAACCTCGGGGTCGACATCCCGCGAAAATCTGTCGCTCTCGTATTCACAGATGGTGGCCTAGGAGGTGCACTCTCCTCTGGTCCACGCATCGCCGTAAACGGTCCCGGGTTCCGCTCGAGATGGTAACGCCTCAAGGGGCTGCG
>JAQMWT010000627.1:0-28924 GCA_029834535.1 Chrysophaeum taylorii | reverse complement strand
TCAGTTACGTATTGCTGTAGGGGAATAACGATGCTGCGTGTTAACATCATGTGTGATGCCCGTTGTTGTCCTGTTGCCGTCTGAATAACAATCGGAGCGTACGTAGAGTCCAATGGTATTATATGATTGGGTATAGCGAAATCGCAGGTGGACATCAATGAGATGGTAGCACAAGAGTCAAAATATAGGAAAGAGCAATGTGGAGGGACACTGTTTATCTTCATGTAGTTGGTGAGGAAGGCGTTTTCCGAATGTGGGCAAGTAGTGGAGAGATTGGCGGTAAAGAAGTGCTTCAGCAATAACAGATTCGTTGGAGTAATGATCGGTTGAACAGGTGGTGATGGCTCGTCAGCCTCATCAGCCATGCCGTGTTTTTCGTCAAATGACGATAGAGAGGTGTGATCGGCACCCCTTTTGGTTTCGGCTTGTGATGGTAGATTGAGGGCAGATTGGACCTGTGAAGATAGCGAGGATAATAATGCTGGTGGTAAAGCCGAGATGGCGGAAGCGGTAAAGAGGTTAGCTACAGTATTGGAATGATTACCCTGTGTGTTTGTAGTAGGAGGAGTTGTTGTTGGGGTGGGAGCAGTAACGACGGTGTGGTGTTGTGGCTCCACGTAGTTTAACGACTTTTCGGTCGAGGATAGATGAACGTCTACATCATAAATGATGTCTTCTGCAAACATGAGCTGTTCGTTTAGACGAAGTAAACTACTGTTGTCCTCAGTAGATGTCGTTGACGGAATGTCAGCTGATTGTAATAGAGTCTCAAATAACTTGCTGATATTCTGTTGTAGCTGAGCCGTGGTATCATTATCTGTCACATGCTTCGTAAGTTCACTACACTGTTCTCGCAGGGTGTTTAAGGTGTGGTTTGTTCGATCTAATAATTTCATGTTAGACCGAGAGGACCTGTCAAAAGTACGGGGGTAAATTGGACGGTCATGGGGCTGTCCGGCAGTTTTCTTGGTGACGTAAGAATCACCAGGACGATGATACGATAAATCGCTGCGAGAGAAAGGCTGGCGAGCATCATTAGAGTTACGCAAGCGTCCAGCATTAAACGTGGAAGGTGTACCATGTTGGGACGAAGTGATGAAGGCGAATGTGTTAGCAGTTTGAGTCAGACTTTTGTCTGATGAGTCCAAAGTGTTTGTAAGTAGTAACTTTGGCTTTGGTTGAGATGATAAACCTCCGACATAGGGTTGCCAAGAAACAGGGCGTTCTAAGCGTCTTTTGTTCGACCCATTTGATACGACACTGTACAGGTCTAATGCGCATTCTAAAATGTAGCTTGGGTTGGTAGGGCGACACAATCGTTCAGCTTCTGGTACAGGTCGAGATGAAGATCGGGTTTCGTACGTATAACACCAATCTACCCAACCACGATCATAACGGTTGTTGCTGGTATTATCGGCATAATGCCGATGTATCTCTCCATAGATTTTTCTGCAAAGAGTGCCAAAGTCGAATTGAAGGTCAGTCACTTCCTGGTTAAATTGGTAAGAGATTTGCCTAAATGCTAGGGACAGCTTCGATAAATACATGGACATACCAGTTAGGATTATAAACAACAGAGTTAAATTGCAGTTTCAAATAAGACACATCAGTAGTCGTAACAGACTCGTAGTGATTAAAGGCGACGAGCATAATAGCTCGAGCCTTGTTGGGTAAATAGCTTTTGTTGTATATCTCATTGATGGCTGGCCAGGCCGCAAGTGCCGGTTTTCCAACACTTTCGAGATTGAAGTAAGTGTGCAAGAAGGTAGCGTACGTGTTCTGGTAAGTGTGCCAGTCAGCTGCAGTTAACGAAAACTTGGTAACCGGGGCACGAACACGAGTGTCGAAAGCTAGTGCCTTCGGGTGCGCGCGATTTAAGATTCGTTCCTCTTCTAAGAAACGAGTGTTGATTTCAGGACGTAATGCCTTGACTTCATAGTCGTAACAGATGGTAGTTAGCTGAGCTACTTCTGCATCAGATAAGTGGGGGAAAGCTTCGTTGGTGAAATGCCATTCCTGATACTCAGGGGGTAACTCATCAACAGTTAAACGGAGATCAGCAGCCCTATCGGTCTTCCATTCAAGGAAAACGCGATCGAGAATTTGATTCCGGAGGATTTCGTAGTCCTTGCATGACCGAGTATATGCTTCATACGAGTCGTTTTCGAGGAAACCATCGGCATGACTGGACCGTAGTAATTGCTTGATATGCTTGATTTGCAAGGATACCTTGCGGTTCTGAAGCTGAAAGCGGTTGCCCTCATAAAGAAACTCAACTACAGGAGCTTCGAGCTTCAATATATCCGCACCTGTGATCGCCTTAGGTGCGGCTCGTGCTGCGTGTTCTGCCATAGCAGTTGACGGGGAACCTGTGGGTTCAGTCACGCAGTTGACACTGTCTAGACATTCTAAGGGGGTCTGTCTATCGGTGTCTATGTACACTCATCGATTTTTCGATGGAAAATGTGTCTATATGACGACTGTGCAAGCTGTGAGTCCAGAGTAGTGTCGCTAAGCGTAGTCACTCAGGCAGCTGGTTAGTTTTGGTGCTCTCAAGGAGCTTGTTAAGCATTGCCATGGAATGTACGAGTGGACGTACCCAAAATATTCCATAACATGTGTGCAAGAGTACAGGTTAGCCAATTACACACACATCAACATTAACATGACAATACGAAGCTATGAACAGGTGCACACAAGGTTACACGATCACGTATGCAAAAGATATTATATACAGCCCAATGGTAATGGCGATATATTGACAAGCGTGTCACATGTCGAGGCTAGGTCGGCGCGGTAACGACCCAATACCCATAGGTTACGTGCATGTTGACACATGGTTTCTCAGGGACCCGCCTGGGCCCATAACCTGCAGAGCATTTAGCAAGCAGTGGTAAGTCACCTGGGAAACCATCCCGTCTCATCGTGTACGTCTGGAAAGGTTAATTCGGGGAATGAAGGTTATGTTCCCTATATCCTCAGAACACGACAGGCGGCATCTAGAACTACACGAGAAAGGTTAAGTGTATAGTCCTACATACCTCGGGACGCGCTAGACCATGATGATGAGCGTAGGCACAAATCAGAGGACTATTTGATTGTGTAGAAAGGAAGAAGAAGCGTAAGGAAGAGATCACGTTCTCAACGGACGGATAAGGGTAAGAGGCAGCAGATTTCTCTGGACGCTATTTGAAGGGTACCCCGAATGATTATCTAGACTATTCATCCGACTGCCCCTCTATTACGCCCATTGTTCAGCATCTGATCGGCAACTATCCAGAATTGCATCATCTTCGTTCGCCATTATTTGTTTTACTGATGCCAGTTTCGCTGACCGTTCTGACCCTCGCTTAAGATTTCATTCTGGTGCATGTATTTTCGTATTTGGCAGCCTCGTATTTTGGTCTAGCAAACGCAAAACCCTTACTGCCAAAAGCACCATGGAAGCCGAACGCATCGCCGCTAGCGCAGCCGCTGATGAATGCCAATGGTTTCATAAGATCTTCTCTTCACACCCCTATCTGTTTTTACGTGATCAAGCTCACGCTATCCCCCTGCTTAATGACAACGCTAGCGCAATACATGTCGCTAATCACCCTAAAGTCCGTGCTCCCTCTCGTCATGCCAATTTACAAGAATTTCGCATTCGAGACTACCAGGCTAACTCGGTCATTCGTCCCCTCTGGTGTCCTACTCACTACCAGATCGCTGATCATTTTCCGAAACTTCTTTCCCGCAACTTGTTCCACAAGTTCAAGAACGCCTACGGTGTTCATTCCACCTCTTCTTCACCACCATCTCATCAAGTTGCTCTTTCCGCTACTCTTTCACCGTACAATTCCGCCCAGAACACTCCCCATATACTTGTCGATGGAAAGTCTTTTCGTGCTTAGTTTGATCCCGATTTCGCTTACCGAGCTCAATCTGCGAGGGCGTAGAGATACAAAATTCGATTCAGCACGGTGGCTATATGTGTCACATGAACTATAATATTTGTTATATGTGAAATTTTAGTACATTTAATTGTTATAAGTGTCATTTCATGTACATAAAATGTTTTAAGTGTCACTTTTTTCTGTAAATTGTATTATGTGTCACAAATTGTATTTTAATGTTATAAGTGTCACGTCCTATTTTTTGTAATATTTTTACATGTCACTTTTTTTTATTTAATTGTTATTAATGTCACAACTTTTGCGTTTAAATTTAAGTATTGTCGCAACTTACTTGTAAACTCTTATCAGTGTCACTTTTTTTTTTGACGCTCTTTGTGTAAGTGTCGTGTATCGTGTAATAATTGCTATCAGTGCTACACTATTGTCACGTGATACGATGACTCAACACAGCGCGCCGCAGCAGGTGACGCACCTCAACGCAGCGCGCCGCTGCAGGCGGCGCGGGTGCCTGCTGTGGCGCGCGGGCACGCGCTCTTCCATCTTATCCTCTTCTCTCCAACGGCGATGGCGATATCACGTCACAAGACGGGACGACACGACACGGCACGGCTCGCCGCTCGGTTATTTTCTCGCGCGTCGCTTTACCAGCACTACCTGCCATGCATTTAAAGCAGCTCGCGGCCTCTTATTAAATTTTGCGCTTTACATCGTTTGTGTTGAGCGAAGAATCGTCAGTCTGAGATTCAGGTGACGATGGTGTTGTTGTGCGGACTTGTATGGAGTCGCCAGGTGCGACACAGGAGGGAGGGACGTAGGGAGGTAGGAGGAGCCGAGCTGCTTCGGTGATGATAGTCTTCTTAAGAAGATGATGACGCTGACGAGGTCCAAGTTGCCGATATTGAAATGACGGTGATGGTTGGGAGCGAGTGGAGCCTGTTTAGAGAACGGCGTTGTTACCCGGGAGCTGGCGAAAAGCCTCAGCGCTGGCATGGGCTGCCCGAGCGGCTGTCTGGCGAAGATGACGGTGGGGTTCCTCTTCGCTCTCCTTCCTCTCCTCGTCGTCGCCACTGTCGTCCATCCGTTGGTGATTCCGCTCCGCTCTCATCCTCTTCACAGCGGCCTTGACGGCGTCGTTGCGGCCACCGCCGCGCTTCATTTTGGGCCTTCCGCGAGGCCGTGGGACGGCGAGCGGCTTGGTAAGGGCCGTCTCGGCCGGGACCACCGAGCCAAAGTCCAGCACAGGCAACTGGCCGGCGGCAAGGTACTGAGACTTCATCAGGGCCGTCGTGTCGAGGCGCGAGACGCACTCCTGCAGCGTCTTGTCCGCGCACTCATTGATAACAGCGGAAACGTGAATGTACGGAAACTCGTTGACTTGGGGTCCGCCACAATCGCAGGTTGGGCAGTCATGGTGGATATTCACGTGGAAGACGCGTCGACTGCAGAAGGCGCGCGCCTGCCCCACCCCCCCGCCAGACCAGGCGATGCGCGTCACTTGATCCCTCGCGGCCACTTCGACCTCGGCGAGCTTGCCGATCGCTTTGTCGTCGCAAATGTCGACATGCTGCTCGCCTCTGTCGCGTACTTGTCAATCTTCTCCTCGCTCATCTCGACGAAACGAACAAGTGCAGCCGCCGGGTCCTCGGTTTCCCGGACCTCCTTTAGCAGAGACCAGAGCGACTCGACCTGGTTTGAGGTGTGCTTCTTGTGGAGGAGACCCGCGTTCTGCAGCGCGCACTGAACATCTCGTGGGAAATTGTCCACGAACGATTTTTCCTTCGGCGAGAGTTTCTCGTACGCAACCTGCTGTGCGTGCTCGCTCGTCGCCTCCGCCTGTGAAACGTCTGTCGCTAACACGAGATTGACAACATTGAGAGTGACAAAAGGCGACATTGCGAGACTCGGACGAATACGAAGTTGAAGTGCCGATCCTTGGCTCCCTTGGTGCCGGATTTGCCGGCGAGCAAGGTTCCTCTGTGCTCCTCGCACAGAAACATGCGTCCACGATGAATTTCATTCTGAATAGCGGCAGCACCGCCCTTATCGCCGTCGACGATGAACACGGTGGTGGCAGTGTCGATCTTTTCCTCGCCGTAGTACTCCTTACCCTCGCGGAACAGTCGGAACCAGCTCTCCGTGGACTCGTTCTCGGTGGTGTGCATGAAGACGTGGGGAGTGATGTGGTAGCGATCTTTTCCTCGCCGTAGTACTCCTCATCCTCGCGGAACAGTCGGGACCAGCTCTCGGTAGACTGGTTCTCGGTGGTGTGCATGAAGACGTGGGGAGTGATGTGGTAGTTCGAGTCGTAGCCCGTCACGGCGCCGAAATTACCGCCGTCGACATGCTTGGCCCTGGCGAAATCGGCCGCAAACACTGGCTTGATCAAGTTGCCCTGGAGCATACTCCAGGTCGTGCGCGGAGCGACGACCCAGTCCCTGTAATCGACCTTGTCCGGATCGGCCCGCGGCAACGTTGCCTCGTCTAGGGTAACCTGCTTCTCACGGGGCCGGCCCTTTTTCAAGTGCTTGAGGTCCGCCTTGGCGCGTGCTACGACGATAGCGTTTATTTGATCGGCGGTGGCTGTGAGCAACTTGGCGTGCCAGCCCTCGTCCTGTGGCGCTTGGATGTAAGGCTTGATCTTCTTCAGGTTGTCGCTCGGCTTTCCACGGAGCTGGAGGGCAGCCATCGACGCCACACGCGTTACTAGGTCTTCGGGAGGGGTCACAAGACAAATGGGTGCGAGTACCGCCTTGACACCTGAGCGGGGATCGGACATGCGGTTTCCCCTTTGGGACTGCACGGCGGCTTGAGCCAAGACTTCCGCCGAGTAAGCCGTCCTGCGATCGCGGTGCGGGTGCGAGTCGGCGTCTTGTCTATCACGACGCCCATTGACCGAGAGCATCACGCAATCCGGGTCGTGTCGCTTGAAGTTTACAAGCTTCCAGGACGCGACGCCTGAGACCTCGCGGCGGCGGGCGTCGAATAAATGGGAACACGTCGGCTGCGTACAGACCGTTCGCAGCTGCGTACGGTTGTTGACGGGCTTGACTTTGGAGCGCGAATGGGCCGTGTCGACGAACGTAAGGAACGACGCACCCGAGGCCTCGGAGTACTCCATCGCCGTCACCAGCGCACCCTTTTTGGATTTCCAGCTCGTCACCGACTCTTCCTTCTCGCCGTTGTGCGAGTTCAGCACGGCGCGTGTAACAACTCCTCGGCGCGCAGTTCTTTATCCCAGTCGACCGCACTGAGCTCCCTCAGCGAGCGCGGAGCGCGCCAGGACTGCTCCTCGTCCTCCGCCGCGATCCGTGCCTTGCAGGCTCCTTATCAGCCTTGGCCTTATTGGCCTTCTTCTCGGACTCCGTCAAAGCCGCGCGCCGCACGAGCGCCGCGGCCTCCTGCTCAATCTCTTCCTCCCCAAAACTCTCCTCCTCCGACGACTCGCCGAGCGCGATTGCCACCGCTGCTAAGTTCTGCGACACAGGAGCCATCGTCGGCGGCACTGATGTCATCGGCGGCACTTTCTGTCTGCAGCACGCTCTCCTCTAGCTTGGTGGCAACAACTCCGGAGACTGGAGCGCGCTGCTTACGGCAGGAAAGGATTATGCGCGCTAACTTCTTACCTTGCTCCGACCGTGCCCTTGACTTCTCGAGGGTACCGAGCAGGTTGAGGACCGCTTCCTTCCTGTCGTCCAACCTTCAAACTGCCCACGAGGTTCAAACCGAAAGGGGTAACCGCCAGGGGCAAGGAAAGCAATGTGAAGCAACTCAAACTTGCGACACTTATTACAATTAAAAAAGAAATGTGACGCTAAATAATATTTTACCAGAATAAAAGTAACACTCATAACAATTTTACAAAAACCTGTGACACTTATTAAAATATTTTTACAGTGGCGGCCTCTATACCAATTTCTTTATATTAGTGACACTTTTGACAATTATATGTATATTAATGACACTTATAACAATACTTGGTTAAGCGGTTTACATATACCAATTTCAGTTTCAAAATCACATATAACAATTTGCACCTCTTAAAGGACACATATAACCGAATAATTCAATTTGATTTAGGGTTAGTACCCCCCTATCCTAGGGTTAGCTCTCTAACTTTTAGCACATTTTTTATTGGGATCGGTCAGGATTGGTCAACAAGCTTGGTCAATTTCTTTCAAGTTTGCTCGATTTGATGTATGTTTAAGGACAAATTCACATGTTTGGTCACTTTCAATATAAGTTTGATCAGTTAAGTTTGGTCACTCCGAAGTTGCATTAAGCTTGATCAACCAACCCTTCAAGTTTGATTAATAACCTTGTAAGTTTGGTCGACAAGTTTGATCACTACTCCTCGAACTTCCACGGTATTGACCAAACTTTGGCTTTTAAAATCAAACTTAAGGTGGCCTTTTTAAGGGGCCGCGTGAGCGCTTTTGGTGCGAAAATTCTTTTAAAACGAGAGCTAGGTGGTGCAGCTACGCAGAATCTACCGTGGCGTTACACGCGCGGCATGGGCACCCCCCATGACCGCCTTAGAAGGAGATCCTAAGACAGCGCGGCGATACGCAAGGAGAGCGGGCAGCGACGCGCGGCCTCGAGAGCAGATTCCCGCGGCTTGGCGTACTTAAGCTGGGCCCATTCTCGTACCTTCCATCGTTCGTAGAAGCCACCCAAACCGCGACTCACCACGGTGGAGTTGCCGTGGTCGTACGTCATTCTTCAGCGACAAGCGGACATCGGACACCAGACATACATGGCCTGCGTGAGACGGATCACCCCATTCTGCATCCCAAAATCCGAGAGGGAGCGCGTCTTAGATAATCGACTCGGGGTCGAGAACGCGAAACTCGACGACCTCGAGAAACTGCGCGAGGAACGCCCCTGGCGCACCCAATGATTGTAGTCCCACACTTGTGCGGGACCGTAATGGACCACGCTCAGGAGTTCCTCACCGTCGCGTACCCGATCCGGAGTTAGCTGTCCAGCTTGGACATGGGACGGCAACGCGAACACGTGCCGTTGCGCCTGCATAAACAACTCGCACGACCGTAAGTGAACACCTCCTTATCCTCCTCCTCCTCGAGCATCTCGACAACCCCGCCCCGCCGCAAGATCTCCCGCTGCTGCTGCACCGTCGAGCACTGTACGAGAAAGTCGGCAAATACAAGCTGCGGCGCGAAGGGATGTCAAGACGTCGACAGCCTCGCTCCGGAAGATCGCTGACACCACCCCTGTAATTCTAACCCAGTCATCAGTACGAGTCTCGAATATGACAATTTTGATGTGATTGTTCGGAATTTGATCACACCGAATTGAATTAGGTTTGATCACAAAAAGATGCAAGTTTTGTCACATACATGCAAGTTTGATTACTCGAAATGAAGTTTGATCACAAGGCCGCAAGTTTGATCACAAAGATTCATCAACGATGTTACAAGTGTGGTCACAAAGCCTCCAAGTTTGACCATACACACGCATCAACATGCGAACACTCGCAGAACAACATCCACAAGCAATGTCTGCGCGAGACAGCGCTGATACCGCGCTGTTTCGTCGCCCAAGATTGTTCGGATGCACCTTGTTAGTTCGATGTTTATGACAGACTACAGCGAACGACCCCGGTTCGTCATCTCGTGCCTTTAGCGGATGACATTTGTTGCAGATGTATATCAAACGCATATGCCGAGAAGAGGCGCCTGACTTGCCCTCCATCGCCCTTGATGAGGACCGACACGGCCTCGCAGAAGTGCTTCGCGCGATAGCTGGATCTTTGTCTGCACGAAGGTTCGGAGCAGGTGTGCCTTTCAGCACACGTAACGATATTGTCTACTTGCACATCACAACGAGCAGCACGCACAGAGAAGCTGCAGCCTTGTATCTTGCAATTGAACGACAACGCTGTCGCGCTGTTATTAACCATGTTGTTGTACACGCCGCCAACTTGCCGCCCGTGTCGAAGATCTTCTGCTGCAAGTCGGCCTCGCGAACACACACGCTGAACTTGGCATTTAGGTTATGTCGAGTAAAGTGGAGCCTCGTGTTTGCACGCTCTGAGCTGCGACAGCGTGCGCCGCGATCTCTCAAAGTCGTTTACCTTCGTCAGGACACGCGACTTCTTGCTTTCTTTCTCTGCGTCGTGGTCAACCGACGTCGGCGTGTTACCACCACGCTCCCGCTCGACCTGAGCGAAGCCCGCATCGATACCGTTCTCCTCGTCGTTCGTTTCGAAGTCGAAGGACGCTCCGGAGTCAGAGCGCGACATGCAGAACCGCTGACAGCTTGATCACGGCGGCCCTTGTTTTGTCAGTGAACCCTCATGTTTGCTCTCTAACAGTAAACGTTTATTCAACCAAGATACGTGTGACAACTGGAATGGGGCGTTAGACTAGCGACAAGTGCAGGCCAGTAAGTTCACCTAGTCCCAATCTCTAACCCTAGTAAGTTCACGTGGTCCCAGTAAGTTCACCTAGTCCCAATCTCTAACCCCAGTAAGTTCGGTGTAACTTACACTGTAAGCCCACTCGTGCTCACACCCACTCACCCCACTCTCCTTCGAGCTCGTCGCTCTCACCTCCGCCAATCTAAGCCGCTTTGATCCGTACACGCCGCTAGCCTTTGCGTTCACTCTAAAAACCCCAGTAAGTTCACTTGGTCCCAGTAAGTTCACCTGGTCACTAAGTTCACTTGGTCCCAGTAAGTTCACCTGGTCACTAAGTTCACCTAGTCCCAATCTCAAACCCCAGTAAGTTCGCCTGGTCCCAGTAAGTTAACCTATAGTGCGCGTGTAGACGCCGGGAGGGGGCTTATCGGTATTGCGCAGCACGTGTGGGGTAGGGTGGAGTCGTCGACTCAGAAGAGGATATCCTCGGGGTTGCCGATAGACAGAGAGCCACGTGGAGCTGGACGTGGCAGAAGACGGGCTTCGCCAAGAGGACGCCGACCTCGCGGGGCGTCTGGCCCTGGCTCTTGGTGATCGTTTGGCGTCGGCGGGCCTTAAGGGATACAGGTTGGAGGAGCCTCGGTGACAACGACACGATCGATCATGTATCTGGTACCGTTGCAGTGGCCGTGCGACGGGTCGAGGTTGCGAGGCGTCGTCTTCCGACAAAACCTAGTCAGCCGAAAAGAACTAGCGATAAGGGAGTGACGTAGGGATACTAGATACGTGGTGCAGGGGTAAGTGTCCTAGCTTCCTCACACAGGTGCTGGAAAATAAAGAAAAGGGGAAAAGGGGCAAGTTCCTCACACAGGTGCTGGAAAAGAATGAAAAAGGGGAAAAAAAAGGGTAAGTACCAGGTGCAAAGAGAAAGAGGAGAAGCGTGAAGGTGGAAAGACGTCATGAGAGGCAATATTATGGAATATTGTGGCATAATAAGACAGGAGATGCCATGCGAAGTCACGAGGTGAGATAACGAGCACGAAGCCGAAGGAAGGGATGAGCTTCCGTACTGCGGGTGAAGATATCGCTGAGATTGTCAAGGCGGGGAATGTGTTGGAGATCAATGATTTTATTGCGATTGTATTCGGCGGTGCTGTGAAACCGAATGTCAATGTGACGGGTGCGTCTTGTCATACACTGGAGGCGGACTTGGGTGACGGTGGTGCTGTTATCGACGTACATAGGAACCGTGTGACGAGGGAGATCAAAGTCGTCAAAAAGTTTGAGAAGCCAGGAAATTTCAGCAGTGGCGGCGTAAAGAGCGAGCAACTTGGCTTCAAAAGATGAGCGAGCGATGAGGTTTTGAGAGCGAGCGCAGTAAGAAATCATAGAGCCACCAAGCAGAAAACAATAGCCAGTGGTGGAGTGGCGATCATCGGGGTTGTCGGCCCAGCTGGAGTCGGAATAACCACAGAGACGAAGGGTAGAATCGCGACCAAGAACGAGGGCAAGATCTTGAGTACCATTGAGATAACGGAGGGCATGGGACAAGGCGTGCCAGTGCGGTTTACCAGGATTGTCCGTAAAACGCGCACACTGAATGACGTTCCAAGTGATATCAGAACGTGTCATAACAGAAATAAACAAGACACAACCGACAATACGACGAAAAGGGATGCGTGCCATAAAGACCTGATCGGGGGAGCCGTGTGCAGGACAATCAGCCGCAGAAAGACGAAGACCTTTGGGAGCGGGAGTCAATTCGGGTTTACTGTCGATAAAGCGACGTTCGGTGAGAATTTCACGAATAGCATGGGATTGGTTGATAGCGAGCGTGCGACGTGCGCGATCACGCGTAATGCGAAGACCAACGTAATTGTGAAGATCGAGTTCGCTGACATCAGTGAAGACTTTAAAACGCGACATGAAAGCGTGGTAATGGCTAATGCAAGAACGGGGGTGCGCCACGAGAAGATCATCAACGACGAGAACAAGGCGCAGAACGACAGTGGGATTAAGCAAGAGCTTGTAACTGCAAGTGTCACCAGATCCGCGGACGAAGCCACAATCAGTGACAAGGGAACGTTCCAAATAAAGCCACCAATTTCGACAAGCTTGTTTGCAACCATATCAAGAGCGACGGAGCTTGTAAATGATTTTGGAACTATCTGTGGGTTGGCGAGGAGCATACCCTTCGGGTGGCCAGACATAGATATCTTCTGCAATTGGGGCTTGTATAAAAGCGGAGCTGACATCCAGCTTGTGCAAATCCCAGTCATGAACAGCAACGAAGGTGAGAAAGAACCGGAGAGTAACAATGTTGGCGACCGGAGAATACGTGTCGTGATAATCAATGCCGTGAACCTGGGTGTAACCGCGGACAACGAGACGAGCTTGGTGCGATTTGAAGCGGCCAGATTCATACTTCTTGCGTAGGACCCACTTTAAAGTGCAGATGTTGCCAGAAAAGGTAGAAGGAACGCGAACGACATCCCAGCAACCGAGCTGACCGAGGGAATGGTATTCTTTGGCGATGGCTTGTAACCAGCCAGGGCGTTCAGGATTTGTATGAGCTAAAGCTTCACGTAAATGAGTGGAAGTGATAGCGCCGTCATCAATGTAAGAAAATTGAGAGGTTTCTTCGGAAGCAGAGTAGAGGACACGATGGGCTTGGACAAATTGGGGATCAACAAGGGTATGGGCGAGACAAAGGGGAAGGAAGACATAATGAACTAACAAACGAAAGCTATAATAATTAACATACAGGGAATGACAGGATGATACAGAATCGACAGTGCGTTGTGGAGAAACGCCAATGTTGGTTTCCGTGGGTTCGCGAGTGGTTTGTTCGGTGATTTCTGTATAATGTGCGCTTTTGTCGACTTTGCGCGGTCGGCTCCGTTTGGCTCGACGTGATGGTGCACTTTTCGCATTGTTCGCGGATGGTTCTCGTATTGTTTCTGGGGTGATCAGTCCCGATAAGGCCGGCTCCTGATCATCAAGAACAGGAGACAAGGGAGCAACAGCGGAAGACAGACGAGGGTCATAGTAGAACAAATCGGGGAAACGAGCATCCACAAGGGGAGGGGGAAGGGGTTAGGATGACAGGGACTTACGCAAAGAAAAGCTCTCGTCGAAAGTGACATCGATGGAAGTGTGAATCACTGGACCGGTGGCGCGTTGAAGAAGGACGCGATAACCGGGACCAGCAGAGGGATACCCAATGAAGATTCCAGTAATAGCTTTGGTAGGCCATTTGTCGCCAGTGAGAATAGCAGCAGGGCAGCCCCAAACACGAAGAAAATCGACGCGAGGCAAGGTTTCGTGTAACATTTCGTAAGGGGTCAGGTAACCAGGGTTGGATGCGTTGGGCATCCGCTCGGAGATGAAATCAGCCGTTTCCATGGCCCAACGCCAAAAATCAGGTGGACGGTGTGCATGCACCAAAAGAGTTCGAGTAATATCTGCTGTTGCGCGATGGGAGCGTCCCACAACACCTGAAAAAGCGTGCGCCTGTTAAAGTTTTGACTGGGCAGCGGGAGACCGTTTGATGGCGATGTTGTTGCCCATACAGAAGGTTTCAAATTGGCCCTTGAGAGACTTGTCACGATCTGTGTAGATGAGGGCAATACGATAGCCAAAGGGTCGAACCACAGTACACAGGAAAAGTTCGAGTTGACGAGCGTTCGTGAGTGCATCGTGTCGAGGAGCAAAGTAACGCGTGCGGCCGCGCGTATGATCATCGACAAACGTAAGGATGGCACGGTCTTGGTAAATGAAAGAAGGGACACCGGTGAACATGAGATCAGCGTGGATAATAAGATAGGGCGCAACGGCACGTGGGCGCGCTAAAATTTCGTTGGCAGGAAGAGAGCTGAGAGCTGAGTCACGTGTTTTGCGATGGCCAACATGCGCAGCATGCATTTTACCCAGAGCACAAACAGAACAAAAAGAAAGAGATGCGGAACTTGGGAAGAGCGGTGCACCGACAGCGAGAGAAGACAAACGTCGGATATAAGAGGGACAATAATGACCAAGACGAGCATGCCAAAGGTCGAAGGTAAGTTGGGTGCGTTGAGACACAACGGGAAAGGCGCAAGGGTCGTGTAGGCGAGGGCAAGAAGAAAATGCCACAAACGGGAAAACAAAGTCCGCGTAGGGTGCAGCGGTGGTATTGCCGATCCAACAGACGATCAATAGGAGACCACAGCGACGGAGCAGATGAATGACATGATGCGTCTGGCGGTGACGTAAGATTCGTTGAGGATGAGTAGGGCCAACATCCTGGATCGTATGACAATCGTAACCAGCGTGCTCGAGGGCATGGTCAGAAAGAATCCGTTTGTCACCAAGGCCAGGAGAGATGAGAGTATGTGGGAATGCGATATGGATGCCATGAGGGGCGGGAATAGTGGGTGCGGGGGAAGGAAGACCACGATTGTCAAGAGGACCAATAGAAGGGAACGTTAAGTGAGCAGTGCCAGAGCCAGAAACAGAGCCAGTCCCTTGCTTCAGGCCCCGTCGCGGTCCGTGAGAGGTTCCCAGAGGCTTCGAATGGATATGAGCGACGTTATCGACGCCGCCGATGAGGCCGCTGCGGTTGAGGAGGCACCGGCTGGACCGGAGGCGGTCGGCATCGACTATGACGTCACCGGCCGGACCGGAGCCGTTCGGCATCGACATTGACGTCAACGATCTCGGGCACCGAACCAGACATTTTGCCCCGAGGGGGCGCTGGTTGGCGCTCGACGAAGACTTCTACTGCTCCCACTTCACATTGGCCGCTGGCACCGGGTTCGATTTTTGCGTCGTACACCGCGTCTGCGAGAAGCACGACTGGCTTGACGAGTTCTTTGTCTGATATGCGATGACCCGGGGGTCTTCCACCGCCCGAGCAGAACGCTGGCACAACCTGTGAGCACGGAGTAGGTCGACCAATACCTCCTGGGTCAGGAGTTCGCCGACGCCGCAGCTGAGCAACGGGGGCGCAAACGCCAGCAGTTCGCTCTTGGGATGGTCACATGGCTGATCGTCTACCCGACTCGCTCGACGGCGCAGCCGATCAGTCGGGGTGACCAGATTCCACCTCGCCGTTCCCGGCACCGAATGGCTACTTTGCGTTAAGGTTGGGTCACCCTTGGACCCGAGGAGCGTCCGACCATCGACGAGCTCATCAACGAGAACGCCTGCGGACTCTACGGCCGGCCGGCACCCGAAGTAGGATGGCATGAGATCGAGGAGGTGCCCGAGCCCTTGGATCTTGACTAAACTAACAACCGGCCACGACGACGATGACGCCCCGTCTCCCAGGCCGCTCCATGAGCATAGCCATGTCCTACTCGATCGAGGCGTGGATCTTACGCCACTTCTCCTTCCCGTAAGGGAGCACCTCCTGGAAGAGAAGAATGAAGAAGCGAAAGAGGTATTGGCGGTGCTGGATGATGCTCTCCGAAACATGCTTCCGACTGTGTAGCTAGGGCCAAACCAACCAGATGTTCTTGAGATAGAGCTTGCGAACTTCCTGCCAAAGCTGGACGCCACCGTTGTGCTCGTCGTCTGCTGCGTCGTCGGATGCGACCAGTTCGTGGAGCCGCTCCGCCTCCTCCGCGTCGAGTACGTCGTCCAGATCGCCGTCGTCCACTACGGCACTGGAGAAGCGAGCCGGCAGGGCGCCGCCATGTCACGAGCACGTGCTAGCTTGCCTTTCGAGTCGCCTACACTCGTTATTTCGCGCTCTTGCACTGACAGCACGTCGCGTCAGAAATCGTCAGAATTTGACAGAAATATACCGCAGATCATGTAAAGAAGGTCAAGTTAGGGTTCTAGTATCAGGGTACCGTACTAACTAAAAACTAACTAACTTCAGACCTCTCCCGAGCATGGGAGCCAGGCCGGACCGACAGGAGCCAGTCCGGAATCACGGGCCTGTAGACGAGGAGCGCCGAAAGGTCGGTCGGCGGAGAGTGACCATCAAGCTTGTCGCCATGCGACGAGGAGACCGCGATGTGACTGACAACCAACTCGTCGATAACCTTCCGTCTTCGCCCCCCGGCCATACCCCGTCCCACTGCGAACGTTCCGGCTGCCAACCGGCCCGCCCGGGAGGCGAATAGGTGCCAACCTACGCCGGGAGGGCGGATGCCCTCGCAAGGCTCAGGATTCATGAGGCACCGTCCTCCATCGCAACCGCAGTCGGCGATCGGGGTAAGGGTACCGTACACCCCGCTGATACGTAAGAGATCCGTTAAATCAGCATGTCTGTGCCATTAAACGGCATCTTCGAGCAAGGTTCGAACTTCGTAAGACTAGGACAAGTGCAGGCCAGTAAGTTCACCTAGTCCCAATCTCTAACCCCAGTAAGTTCACCTGTTCCCGTTAAGTTCACCTAGTCCCAATCTCTAACCCCAGTAAATTCGGCGTAAACCCACTCGTGCTCACATCCACTCACCCCACTCTCCTTCGAGCTCGTCGCTCTCACACCCACCAATCTAAGCTGATTTGATCCGCACACGCTGCTATCCTTTGAGTTTACTCTAAAAACCCCAGTAGGTTCACTTGGACCCAGGAAGTTCATCTGGTCACAAAGTTCACCTAGTCCCAATCTCTAACCCCAGTAAGTTCACCTGGTTCCAGTAAGTTCACCTGGTCCCAGTAAGTTCACCTATAGTGCGCGTGTAGACGCCGGGAGGGGGCTTATCGGTATTGCGCAGCACGTGTGGGGTAGGGTGGAGTCGTCGACCCAGAAGAGGATATCCTCGGGGTTGCCGATCGACAGAGAGCCACGTAGAGCTGGACGTGGCAGAAGACGGGCTTGGGCAAGAGGACGCCGACCTCGCGGGGCGTCTGGCCCTGGCTCTTGTTGATCGTTTGGCGTAGGCGGGCCTTAAGGGATACAGGTTGGAGGAGCCTCGGTGACAACGACACGATCGATCATGTATCTGGTACCGTTGCAGTGGCCGTGCGACGGGTCGAGGTTGCGAAGACCTTAAGCTCGCGATCAAAGTCAGCATGCCGTTGGTTGTCAGGGAGTTGAAAACTCTACTGTAAAGAGCGAGGCGTCGTCTTCCGACCCAGCCTAGTCAGACGAAAAGAACTCCGACGCCTCGTCTCCGGGAAAAAAAGGCCGCGGTCATGCGCGCGTTGTCAGCATCGACAACATCGTTTCGACGGGGCGTGAGAATGGCGCGCTGAAAGAGCCGCCGCGGGTCGTGGAAATAGTCTGCGAGGTCGCCGTAGACGGCTTCGAGGATCAATGGCTGGCTCGCGGGCCTACATGATCCTTGCCCTAAATCGAGGGACAAACCCACATCCTTCATGCTCCCCGCACACACCCCCCTCTTAGCAGTCGACATTTTCCCCACACACACCCCCTCTTAGCAGTCGACATTTAAAGACAAACACACACCCCCCTCTTGGCAGTCGACATTTAAAGACAAACACACACGCGTACTTATCTCCGCCCGTCAGGCACATCCCTCATACCCCACAAATCCACCCACATCCTTCATGCTCCCCACACACACCCCCCTCTTAGCAGTCGACATTTAAAGACAAACACACACACACACCTCTTAGCAGTCGACATTTAAAGACAAACAGATGCTTGTTGTGTGACAGGCACATCCCTCATACCCCACAAACCCACCCACATCCTTCATGCTCCCCCCACACACCCCCCTCTTGGCGACATTTAAAGACAAACAGATTCTTTTGACCCATGTCGCCGCCTCGGGGAACCCCACCCAGGCCGCCCGATCCCAGCAGGACGTCACCCTTCGTCGCACATACGTCCGGCGGCAGCATGCGTACGACCTACGGGCGGGGCCCGTCCTCTCTTCGCCTGCCCCACGCCTCGGCGATGACCCCGACTAGGTCCCGCGTACTTATCTCCGCCCGTCAGGCACATCCCTCATACCCCACTAACCCACCCACATCCTTCATGCTCCCCACACACACCCCCCTCTTAGCAGTCGACATTTAAAGACAAACAGATGCTCCCCACACACACCCCCCTCTTAGCAGTCGACATTTAAAGACAAACAAACCACACACCCCCCCCTCTTAGCAGTCGACATTTAAAGACAAACAAACAAACAGACAAACAAACAGACAAACATCTGTCGATTAGTAGTTAGGAAAAGGACCGCCAGCGAGCGCGACAGCGTCGTGCTACCGCGCGGCCGCAACACGAGGAAAAGCAACGCGACCAAGCGCGAGAGCGTCGTGCTACCGGGCAGCCGCAACACTATGAAAAGGACCGCGAGCGGGCGCGACGGCGCTACCGCGCGGGCGCGACGGCGCTACCGCGCGGCTGCAACACTACGAAATGGAACGGCTGTCAGTCCGACCGACGGCGTCGTACTACCGCGCGGCCGCATTACTACGAAATGGAACGGCCGTCCGTCCGTCCGTCGTCCGTCCGTCCGTTGTAGACAGCGTCGTGCAACCGCGCCGCCGCAACACGCGCATACTCGTGTACGCGCATACTCGTGTTTGAGCAAAGGTTGAAGAATTAATAGCCCCCACCAACAGCCCCAGCGTCAGCCCTTCTTAATAGAATAGATATACAATCCTTTGGTTGAAAAATTAGCCCTCTCGAAGAGCGAAGAGAGGGTGTTTTAAAAAGGTGAGGGTAGAAATGCCGGTCCTGGTGTGCGCGAGTGCCCGGGGCTATACATACCCCTGTGCTTCCCCATCATAGTGAAACGTGAGCATCTGGGGCGAGTCAAGCATGTATGCGAAACGGTGGGGACCCAGCAGACAACGACGCCGTTTGCTTAAGATGAACATCTGCGTCGGAGATGAACATCCGGTCCTGGTAAGTGAGAGCGCCCAGATGAGGGGGGTCTAGTGTGTGTTCTCGACGATGGGGCTCCAGCAGTTGGCGACGGCAACTGCTTCGCGGACACTCACACACTCCTTGCGGCGCGAACGCGCGAACCACCTCGAGCGCTTTAAAGGGCCCATAACAAAAAGGTGATGGTAGGAATGCCGGTCCTGGTGAGTCAGTGGTGTGTGCGAGTACCCGGGGCTATATATACCCCTGTGGTTTTGCCAAAGCTCTTCGGGTGATTAATGCGTGCGCGAAACCGTCCTCGCCAGATCAGTATATCAGTACATTGCATACTAAACGGATCGCAAAAAACGGGAAGTTCAATGTGCGTCACGTCTGTGTGTCCTGTCAGTCTTCCGTATTTTCTTTTTACGTGCTAGAAAGAGAAATTACCTATAGGACGCAAGACTGCTTCCAAACCAGGAAAGAAAGAAGATAAAGAAAAAAGATAAGCCGTAAGTAACTTGCTAGAAAGAGAAATTACCTATAGGACGCAAGACTGCTTATAACGTCTTCCGGCTTTTCTCGCGGTGCCGCGTCGTGGCTCGCCCCTTCGTGGAGAGCGACGGCGGACCGCCGCGCGGCCCGGGATGACGAGACAAACCGTCCGGCGCTTGGCGAGGCGGGAGATCGCGCGGGAAAACGAAAGAGGCGCAAGTTCCTTTGAAAAGGAACTGGTACTCGAGGTCCTCGCCCAGGAGCGGAATGGCGAAGAGAAAGTGTACAAGCGCGCTGTTGATGCGTGGAAGCGCTTGTGGCGTGTTCGAGACGATCGCTTTCTCGAGCGCGAACGTGCGGTCCCTCGCGACAAGATGGGGCGATTGCGGGCCGCTCGTCGTGAAGCTCTTGCCGCTGGCGACGAGGATGCGGCGATGCTGCTTGAGCGTCAACGCGAAGCCAAGTGTATTGCAATTGCAGAGCGGCGTAACGATCGTCTCGAAGAAGCGCACGCCGGCGACGAGGACGCGATGCGCGCGCTCGAGGACGAACGCGAGGCTGATCGTCTGCGCCACGTCGCAAGGCGCTAAAAACGCTCAGAAGAAGCGCACGCCGGCGACGAGGACGCGATGCGCGCGCTCGAGGACGAACGCGAGAGTGATCGTCTGCGCCACGCCGTATGCCGCAAGCGTCGCAGGGGAGCTAAACGAGCTGGTCGTAGTCACCAGCAGCGCCGCCCCCCCCCTTTTAATTAGGGCCGGCGCGGCAGGGCTTTGGTTGGGGTGTGGTGGAAACTCAGCTCACCCGCCCCTCTTCGCCTAACCGTCGGTCACAACGTGACCGCTCAACTGTCCTGAACCACGGGTGGTTCCACCACACGTCCAACAAAGCGCTCACACTCCGCTCACGCCATGCTGTCGAACATTCAATTGAGGGTAATTTCAAGGAAACAACAAGAAAGCAATACAAATGCCCGGTACATTGGGTCCAGTGGAAGCGCAGGTGAAGGTGTCAAGATGACACCCCCCCATAAATGCAAGGTCAATACCTGGGCAACAATCAGGGTAAGTCAGGTGGCAGGCAGGCAAGTGGGGGGAAATGGGCATTACTGCCACATAAGCCCCCTACTTGAGATGAAGTCGTCCTCGACTTCAAAGGGTGACGAAGGTCACGCTGACGAATGGTACGATAAGCTCGGTGAGCTACATCAGCAGGAACTTTGTTGCTGTGGAGGCCGAAGTTACTGACGAGGACATCAATTTCATTCAGGCGAAAGTCAGGCACAAGGTTCACAGCCGTCCATATTCGTTCGTAGACGAGTGAAGCTACCTCCGTCAGGGTCTTTGTCTTCTGGTCTTAAATGTCGCTCTTCATCCGTTTTTCATCCTCATTTAAAGCGGGATGGTCTGTAATGCCCAGCGCAGCCATCACCTCTTCGACCTGCGCGACGGTCGGAGGGATGACTTGCATGCTCTCTTGATCAGCTAAATGAGGAGGCACCACTGGTACAGGATAACCATGTTCGTCGTTAGGCGCGTCCGCCCACGGAACTGCGTACGTCTTGAAATACGCTGGTCGCTCCTTCAATGTGCCTTCCTCTTCAGCGGTCGTAGAGACTTGGTTGCTCTGCACCACAGCAGTGGCGACGGAACAGCGGTGACGTTTGAAGTTTGGCGAGCTGGAAAACAGCTCGCGCTTGTGGACATGAGTCCAAAGCCAACACAATGCGAAAAGATGTTCCATAGATCTCATTGCATCGTTGGATCCCCAAACTCGATCCACCAGCGCCGGCGAAATAAACGACGACGCTGATATAGGTGATTGGAATCCAAACCAAAGAAGCATGCCTAGCAATCAGCTCCTGAGTCGTGGCTTCTTCCTTCGACATTTTTATTTTGTTCCTTCTTCTGGAGGAGGTTCAGGAGGGGGTCTCACAGCTAAGACCTCCTCCTCGACTTCCGTCTCATCTTCGTCAGCTGAAGCAGTCGCAAAACAGACTCTTGTATCCTCTTCAGCGGCCTCCAGCTGTACTTTGACGCAACCTTCATGTGGTATGATCTCTCCCTCGATCATGGGTACCTCAGGGTCGAGTCCAATAGGTCCTGTGCCAACATGCTCCACAGCCACGTAAACTTCGTTCGGCTCGTGGAAGCAATATGACGACAAAGAGTTTGGTATCACACGCAAATCAGGGTAGAGCGAGCGATAAGGGCGGTAGGCCTGACCTCTTATCAGTGGCGCGTCACAGACAAGCTCCAGCACATAAGGATGGCATTCCTTACGCGTACGGTGGGGCTTGTCTTTTGGGACTTTGGTCTTTTTTGGATCTTCATGCTTGTCGCTGGACGTCCCCACCTCTGGCATCGCGTCCAATTGCAAGGCAAGTTGGAACGTCTGGTCTAGCGTTTGGTCCGGGGCCGAGATCCGAGACTCTTCTCGCTCGTATTCCATCGTCCCTTCGAGATAGTGGATCTTATAGCGATATTCTTCAACTTTTTCGAGGAGGGTGCGCATAAGCGCGGGATCCCCCTCTATCTTTTCTTCTCCAGCAATCGCGGAGTAAGGTGGGGCCGGCGGTGCTCGAGTCACCGGCTCCCGGATTGCAGCTGGAGTTCCTGGGTCGGACCGTAGTCGTTCCGTACGGATCGTCTCGTCTTCTCGTACGTACACGGGCATAGGCGTTGGCTCGCCCCCGACTACCGTTGCAGGCATAGGTTCTGGGGCTGTCATGGCCCCCACCTCTTCACTTTCTGGAGTGCGCACTTCTGGCCGGACAGCCGTATCCGCCGCACCCTCCACTGGTATCTCCACTCGTTCGCCACCCGTCCCGACATCTAGCCGTCTTCGGAGGGATGACTCCATCACTGGGGTGATGACTCGCCGCAGACGTTCCTGGGCGTCCCGAAACCACGGGGCCGTCATCTAATTTTGTTTTTGTCGTCAAAGCAGCAATTTGCCGGCTACTGCTTGACTGCGCGCTTGAGCCGGTTTGCTAGAGGATATGGTCGTCCTCCCCGGCCTACCTGTTCTGGGAGATGGCTGTCTCCCCCAGGCGAACTCTTTTTTTTTCGGTTGTCTTGAGGATATGGTTGTCCTCCCCGGTCTGCCGTTCTGGGAGCGATGGCTTACTCCCCGCTCCCCAGGCGATTGTTTTTCGAGACTCACGACAACGTCCGCTCACGTTCGAACACGCCGAACGCTTGTTCCGCTTCGCGTATCGGAGTGACACCCTCGATTCGCCGGAACCGCACCCACAAACACGTCGGCTCTGCACTCGCTCAAAGCCTGAACACCGATTCACCGCCGGGCGCGGGAGACTGACAGTCCGGGATTCGCGTAACAACAACCCCGGAAACTATCAGTTCCCGTTTCTGAGACCACCTGTGGTGGAAACTCAGCTCACCCGCCCCTCTTCGCCTAACCGTCGGTCACAACGTGACCGCTCAACTGTCCTGAACCACGGGTGGTTCCACCACACGTCCAACCAAGCGCTCACACTCCGCTCACGCCATGCTGTCGAACATTCAATTGAGGGTAATTTAGGTAATTTCAAGGAAACAACAAGAAAGCAATACAAATGCCCGGTACATTGGGTCCAGTGGAAGCGCAGGTGAAGGTGTCAAGATGACACCCCCCCATAAATGCAAGGTCAATACCAGGGCAACAATCAGGGTAAGTCAGGTGGCAGGCAGGCAAGTGGGGGGAAATGGGCATTACTGCCACAGGGGGAAAAAAATTTAGAAAAGGGGGGGTTGTAGTGGTTTCTCAGATACCCGCCCCTCTTGGCCAGGCCGGAGGCCTCAACAACCCTTTCTCCCAACCCGAACCGCGGGTGAAACCACCACACGCCCGATCTCAGCGTAAACACTCACGCCATTACGAAAATCGGACAATCGAAATGAGGGTAATAGCAAGAACTAACTAACTAACTTCAGACCTCTCCCGAGCATGGGAGCCAGGCCGGACCGACAGGAGCCAGTCCGGAATCACGGGCCTGTAGACGAGGAGCACCGAAAGGTCGGTCGGCGGAGAGTGACCATCAAGCTTGTCGCCATGCGACGAGGAGACCGCGATGTGACTGACAACCAACTCGTCGATAACCTTCCGTCTTCGCCCCCCGGCCATACCCCGTCCCACTGCTAGGGTCGGATAAGAAAGTTCGTACGAGCCGTTAACTATGTTTCAGTTTGTACTAAGACATACTCAACGGATCGCTGAGCTATGTTCATTTGTACTCAAGCAGTATGTGCCGCCACGCCGCGAGATCGTCGCGATGGAACTAGTCCCCATAGTGAAGTCGGCATCCTTTCGTCCCCTCACGCAAAAAAAGGGAAAAGCCCACGCGTTGTAGGACCCGTCGTTGCGGCGCGGGCTAGTCTCGTTTTCTTATCCGACCCTACCACTGCGAACGTTCCGGCTGCCAACCGGCCCGCCCGGGAGGCGAATAGGTGCCAACCTACGCCGGGAGGGCGGATGCCCTCGCAAGGCTCAGGATTCATGAGGCACCGTCCTCCATCGCAACCGCAGTCGGCGATCATGGTAAGGTTGTAGCAAGAAGACACCAAGAAAGCAATACAAATGCCCGGTACATTGGGTTCAGTGGAAGCGCAGGCGAGGGTGTCAAGATGACACCCCCCCCCCCATAATTGCAAGGTCAGTACCAGGGCAACAAGCAGGGTAAGTCCGGTGGCAGGCAAGCAAGTGGGGGTGATGGGCGATACTAGCCCCCTACTTGAGATGAAGCCGTCCTCAACTGCAAGGGTGACGAAGGTCACGCTCACGAATGGTACGATAAGCTCGGTCAGCTACATCGGCAGGAACTTTGTTGCTGTGGAGGCCGAAGTTACTGACGAGGACGTCGATTTCATCCGGGTGAAAATCAGTCACACAGGGTTCTGTAGTGGTTTTCTCTCAGACACCCGCCCCTCTTGGCCGGACCAGGGGCCTCAACAACCCTTTCTCCCAACTCGAACCGCGGGCGAAACCACCACACGCCCGATCTCAGCGTAATACCTCACGCCATCACGAAATCGGACAATCAAATGAGGGTAATAGCAAGAAGACAGCAAGAAAGCAAAACAAATGCCCGGTACATTGGGTTCAGTGGAAGCGCAGGTGAGGGTGTCAAGATGACACCCCCCCCATAATTGCAAGGTCAGTACCAGGGCAACAATCAGGGTAAGTCAGGTGGCAGGCAGGCAAGTGGGGGGGATGGGCGTTACTGCCACAGTTCAATACCATCCATATTCGTTCGTAGACGAGTGAAGCTACCTCCGTCAGGGTCTTTGTCTTCTGGTCTTAAGCGTCGATCTTCAGCAAAAGCGGTCGCAAAACAAACGTCAGTCTCCTCTAGTTTCCATGGTGCGGTTTCTCTCGGATATCAATGGCTATCTCGAACACCAAAACTTCTCGTCGAGCAGCAAAATTTGCCGGCTACTGTTCGACTTGCGCGGTTGACCGGTGCGACAGACTTACACGGCAAAAGCCTTTTGCCTCGCCAGAGACTATGATTGGTCTCTCCGGCCTTCTTTCTGCCTCTTTTCGGAGACAGTGGGTGGTCTCCTGGGCTCGCTTTTTGTCTTGAGACCCACAAAAATCCGGTCTAAGTCCGAGTAGTAATCCGTCGACCGTTTATTCCGATTCACGTAAAGAGCCTCAATCGCTCTTCCGATCCGTCGAAACCGCCTACCAACACGTCGGCTTTGCGCTCACTCGACCGTTACTCCAAAGAGCTACACTATGATGTGTACGACACTGGAACATTTCACACCTACCTCTACACGAGGGTTTTCTCTCCGTAATACGTCTTTCCCTCCTTCCTTCCCTTACCCTCCCGCAATTATGTTTTCATGACTATGAAGAACCCAGTCTGAAGCTCTTTTCCAACATGGAGTACCTCCAGGTGCGTACCGTCAGGTACGGGGTTTTCTGTTTAATTAACAGTGGGACGGGGTATGGCCGGGGGGCGAAGACGGAAGGTTATCGACGAGTTGGTTGTCAGCACATCGCGGTCTCCTCGTCGCATGGCGACAAGCTTGATGGTCACTCTCCGCCGACCGACCTTTCGGCGCTCCTCGTCTACAGGCCCGTGATTCCGGACTGGCTCCTGTCGGTCCGGCCTGGCTCCCATGCTCGGGAGAGGTCTGAAGTTAGTTAGTTAGTTAACAGAGGCTTCGTTCCTCGTTGTCAGTGTAAACGCTTCTATGGGACCTAATGTCCTTAAGGAGTTAGGGCTTAAATCCCTACCTCGTGTAGTAGCATGTGGCAAGCGGAATGGTCTGTACACGCCTAAGACTGCACGCAGTCTCTACCATGTACCCGGAGAGGGTCAAATCTCTCCAGGTTATGGGCCCAGATGCGTAGGTGTGTCAGCCCAACTGTGTTGTACGTATAAATGGAGTGATCAATTTGCGCCTGATCACGAGTACAATGCGACAATGTGTTTGGCGGTGGTCTACTGTACATATTTGTTATGTGACGGTATATGCCCTCCAGTTAATTTGGTTTGTGACCGAGCTGGGTCGGTCACTGGTCATATGCACTCACATAGCTAATAAAATTAAAATTTTCCCTATACAAGCCGCGGAAACTTGTGCGGGTTTTTTTCCTTCTATTCCCCAACAAAAGACTGACTGCTCGAGAATTAATCCATTCTTCAGTCTCGAGTCATCCTGTTTTTAAATAGCACGTTGTTTTGTTTGGTCTTGTAAATAAGCCCACGCTTAAAATAGCGTACTGTACATATAACCCGCATTCGAGAAGCCCTTCATTCTTATGTGTCGAATATGCCAATCAATCCTACAACCTATTCCTTAATAGGTCACAGCCATGTCAAAACAAAACCAATATCCACTACGGATATCTACAAACAAGTAAACGACTTAAACTTACCTGATGAAGATGCCCTGCCTGATCATTTTAAAACTTGGCACGTCAATTCATCACATCAACTAACAGTTGATGTCCGTAATAATCTCGAACGACTTTATTACCAAGAGTCATACAATCTCGTTCGTCCCGAATTAAATGAGGATGTTGAACGTGTCCTCAATCTATTAGATGCCCGATTCCCTAAATCAATTGTGTATGATTCATCTCTAACTAACATATCCTTTACAGGTCTCTCTAATACCGACTGGATCAAACACTGCGAAACTTATGCTGGTTTCTTGTACACATTTTTTAATCTGGAATCACAAGACAAACCAGCACTCGCTATGTGGCCTCAATTAAAGAAGATATATGCAATTACTGCACATCCTAATAAACTACGTGCAGTAATGCTTTTAGGTTACCATTACTATTAGACAGTGTCTTGTACAGATGTTACTGAGCTTAAATCTCAGTTTAATCGAATGTCTTTAAATGTTAATTGGTATGCCCATGTATTTGTCGAACAACTCCTTGCTTTCCAAACTCAGGCAAAGCAATTAAATAATGATGAAGCATCAATCCAATTTAATAACTGCACAATTACTCTTAAAGCTCACGAGGAGATCTACCGTCTATACACTAATCCCTCGGATCACGAGCGCTATTCTCAATCTTTATTGGAATGGTGCAAACTCTACGAGACACGCTCTGGGAACAACTCGACTCACGATCCTGAATTGTTAAAGCTAGTTGATCCTAACGACGTTCGTCCGTTACTGGAATTCTTGTTAAAGATATACAATGAAACAAAGTTTTCCTCTAACCGACGCTTGGATAAACCCGCTTCCTGGATCCCTTACATCCCTGGTACTACCGCTACCAAGCCACCTAAAGTATTATTGATGGATACTATTCATCAATCCCACAACTCTTTAAACAACGCTTATTCGTTGTTAGCTACTGTAGCTGGACAGTCTGGCTTCAACGCTCGTAAGCTTCGTAATGCAAAAGATAAAGCATTGACAATTTTACCTCGTGCCACGTCGTACTATCGTCCACCTTCGAACTATAACGTCAAAGGTACCAGCTTCGATCGTCCTGTCTACTCACCCTCCTCTAACCGTAATGCACGCTCTAACATGTCTCTTATGGACCGGGATACTTATGAAGTTGATCGTCTTCGCCACCTGTTTGGTAAATTACAGGAAGCGAATCCCAACCCCTCTACCGACTCTAAAATGGTACAGGAGGAAATGAACAGCTTACTGAGTACCCTCTGAACAGCCGCCTCTCAAGCTTCGACACAGTCGAAAGATCCTGACGACGCCACCCGAGTTCATCTCTACTTATCTCGAGTTGATACTATGTCCAATACCATTGTGAACCTCTTAGAAGCCGATAAGGAATCTCATGTTTCAGAAGAAAAGTATCAAACTGAAACATCTGCTCCTGAAGCGCCCCCCAGTGATGCGGAGCAGAGGGGGACTGCTGATACAGAGAAAATGTTCCACACTTTTCTGTCCATTAAAGATGATGAAATCGATAACATCCCTCAGCCGCTATTGCAGCACATAAATGCTAAAGCTCAGAATGCTATCGTTCGTCGTCAAGCTCGGGAAACTTCCTCGCACTCTGAGCTCCCCAATAATCTACCCAACGAAGATAATGAAGATGGCACAGATCCCCCTGTGTTGCTACCAAAATTAAACACTGGTTTTACACTCGTCGTCGTGCCTTCCGAACAACCGCAAAGTTTCATGACACAGTACGTGTTTGGTCAAAGTTCAACACATGCCTGTTATGCAACAATGCTTAAACTGTACAACGAGTACAATTTGCCGCTAATGACTACGCCTGGATATGCTGACACATGTGCTTCTCAACATGTAATTAACTTTAAACGTTATGCTGATCCTATCCACATCGTAAAGCTACCCGAGTCCTTATCACCAGCTATCTAGACTGCTACGGATACGCTGAATATCACACATGCTATGATTATAAGGACTGTCATTCCCGCTCTCCCAAAGCATCCAAATGTGGGATATGTAAAGCTAGACGTTGCGCGTTTCCTACCCAAGCAAAACGACCACAACGATCCCGATCTGCACATCATCAGTATGACTCAATATATATATATGGGGAGAAGATAAACTTGGTATACATATTTATGGAGTTGAATTTAAAGGACAATCATCTATCCAGAGTAAAATTGATGATAATGTCAAGATTACTTTGTTTAGACTCAGCAACCTGTTGCCTACTCTACCAATTTATTCGCTACAACAAGCAAAAGCGCGTAAAATGGAACTTCGCTCACTACAGTTCAGGCTATGTGCTTTTAACGAACAACGCGAAATGCTTAGACTATATTCCACCCTCATGGAACGCGTAATTTACGTCCCATGGCTTAAACATCCTGGAGTCATCAATGCATTCGCAGCTGCCTTACATACGCAAGCATTTCACCCTCCTGAGCAATACGTAACTGAACGAAGTACAACA
>JAQMWT010000626.1:0-32884 GCA_029834535.1 Chrysophaeum taylorii | reverse complement strand
CAGGCGCCCATACAACCTAACGTATGTGCACGTAATGCTACTTCCCTCCAACCCTCCTGTAACGGGTGCTCAGCTGGTCATATACGCGCAACCATCATACGCACGTATCATTTGCCAAAGGAGCTACATACTCTCTTGACCAGCAGTCTAACGCAACATTCGTCACTTGCTCATTTAGTCTTATCAGTAACCGATGCAGCCACAGACTCCACTACTCAACTACCATTGGCACTGGATCTTCGGCTTATTACTCAGATGCACCTGGAGCATCTTAACTTTCTTGTAACGCTCGAGCGAACACAAGCTAGTAAAACTCAGGCTATGTTCAAGCCACCAAATACCACCATGTGATTCATACTGCTATCCGATCGCGTGTACAACATCTTAACAACTACGCATCATCCTCTGATGATACAGAACCGCTATCACTCCGGGATGTAATGTTCGGCCACACTTATGTTCAGGCAGAACATTAAGGCTTCCTGCACCCCTTTTTTTTAACGTTGACCGAAACGTCGTTAAACTACTCACACTCCACGCTAGACGCTATTCTGGAGATATCCTCGTCACCGTTACCTACGCCTTCTGCTTCGTTTGCTGATTCCGACTTCTTGTGCCAACAAGTCGACCAACTCCAGGAAGCACCTCTCTGGAGAACCGGCTCTTCCCTCCTACAGCCAACACCCACGTGTTACTTATACACTGTACAAGATCACAGAGCTGTTGTCTCGCGTAATACTCACCGCTCATGATCAACATGCTACCAACTACTCCTCCTCGGACGATCACCTCCTTCATCTACGTGACAAGTTGCTCTCATGCTTCAGAGCATTCCGCCCGCTCTCATGTGAATCTGAAGACTCTTCTATCTTCGTTCGCCAAGTCCAACCTTTTTTTTGGGAAACCAACTGGACACCTTTCAACTAGATTCTCTATCGCCATCCATACTGAATGCTCTACTTGCACTCACCCTTCTCTTGGCACCACATCGTTCAGCTATTGGTGTTCACCACCTTACAGCAGAAGCTGACGATGATTAATAATCCTAGCACACTGTCTGTTGTATCTGTGTTTCTTAATGTTCTGTTCAAAAGGGTCAAATCGACTCTCAGTTCCACCAACTCCAAGTCCTAAGACCCTTCTATACTCTTGATGCTTCGTATGTGACCTCTGTGACCATCAAGACTGTATTCCTTCCTTTTTTCTTCATCATCATCTTTCTCAAGAGATGCTCTACAGTCGCACTTGCGGTTAAGACATCTCGAGGGGGTGCAGAGAAATCTGCTGCCTATTACCCTTATCCGTCAGTTGAGAACGTGATCTCTTCCTTACCCATCTTCTTCCTTTCTACACAATCTAATGGTCCTCTGATTTGTGCCTACGCTCATCATCATGGTCTAGCGCGTCCCGAGGTATGTAGCACTATACACTTAACCTTTCTCGTGTAGTTCTAGATGCCGCCTGTCGTGTTCTGAGGTTATAGGGAACATAACCTTTCATTCCCCGAATTAACCTTCCAGACGTTCACGATGAGACGGGATGGTTTCCCAGGTGACTTACCACTGCTTGCTAAATGCTCTGCAGGTCTCCCCCATAGTTTAACGACGTTTCGGTCGAAAGCAGATGTATGTCAACATTCCGAACGATATCTTTGGCATAGGAAAGTTGATCATTTAAGCGGAGCAAGTCTGTATTATCGTCGGGGTTAGACGTAGTAGCGATAATATCTGCAGATTGCAACAACGTTTCAAATAGCTTTGCAATCTTATCTTGCAGCTGAGAGGTAGTAGTAGTTTGATTGACGTATTTGGACTTTACCCTTACCCTGATCGCCGACTGCGGTTGCGATGGAGGACGGTGCCTCATCAATCCTGAGCCTTGCGATGGCATCCGCCCTCCCGGCGTAGGTTGGCACCTATTCGCCTCCCGGGCGGGCCGGTTGGCAGCCGGAACGTTCGCAGTGGGACGGGGTATGGCCGGGGGGCGAAGACGGATGGTTATCGACGAGTTGGTTGTCAGTCACATCGCGGTCTCCTCGTCACATGGCGACAAGCTTGATGATCACTCTCCGCCGACCCACCTTTCGGCGTCCCTCGTCTACAGGCCCGTGATTCCGGACTGGCTCCTGTCGGTCCGGCCTGGCTCTCATGCTCGGGAGAGGTCTGAAGTTAGTTAGTAAAGTTGACGTATTTGGAGAGCTCCCGGAATTGATCTTTGAGTGCACGCATAGTATGCTTAGTGCGATCTAACAAATTCATGTCAGATCGAGAAGGTCTGTCAAAGGTGCGAGCATACACAGGGCGATCGTTAGATTGACCAGGACTGCGGGCTCTGGTGACATAGGGGTCACCGGATCGGTAGTAGCTAAGATCATTGGGGGAGAAGGGCTGACTAGCGTCTTTTGAGTTACGTAGACGTCGTGCGTTAAATGCGGGTTTCGACTGTTGTCCATTGGCTGAGTTGGTAAGTGACGCAAGTACATGTGCTGTGTGCGCCAGCTCCGTGTCTGTGGAGTCCAGCAGTCGAGTTAGCAGTAATTCGGGCTTTTGATGTGTGGAGAATCCTTATACGTAAGGGATCCAAGAGACTGGCGGTTCTAGGCGCCTTTTGTCGCTTGTGGTATTGGACACTGAGATGTAGAGGTCCAGTGCGTACTCAAGAATAGCAGAAGAGTCAGAAGGATGACATAGTCAGGTTGTGCACTAGTGGAGGTGCGTGTTTCGTATATGAGGCACCAGTCGACCGATCCTCTATCGTAGCGATTGTTGCTAGTGTTGTCCGAGGATATTTCATTTTAGCTGCTCCCGAGAAAGCTGGGCAAGGGCAGCTTCAGTAAAGTTTACCGACTCGGCAGTATGGCATAAGGAAAGCCGGCCATTGGAATCTAACTTAACTAACTAACTTCAGACCTCTCCCGAGCATGGGAGCCAGGCCGGACAGGCAGGCGCCGATCCGGAATCACCGAGGAAAATCACGCACTTGGGGCTGAGGCGAGGGACGAGGATGACGGACCGCCACTGCGCGCGGTCTTGTGCGAAGTCGTGCAAAAGCGTCGCAGGCCGCAAACGTGTTGGTCCACGAACAATCGACCTGTCCGTCGCGTTCTGCCCAACCGAGCGAACCCCATTCCAGCGCGGACTTTCCGGGTGCTAACCGGCCAGCCCGGGAGGCGAGCAGGCACCGTCTCACTCCGGGACGGCCGGGGCCGCCGCAGGGAGCAAGCGTGTTAGGCGCCGTCCTCCATCGCAACCAACGGTTAGCGATCGCAGGGTTAGGCCATTGGAATCAGTATGAAGAATAGCGCTGGGTCCAGACTCTGCAAAACGTTCTGGCCCATAGTTTAACGACATTTTGGTCGGAAGCAGATGTGGGAAAGAGTTCCGCGTGAGGTCAAGTTCAAAAACGTGGGTGTCCGAGAGTTGAGTTGAAACAGGAGGTGCTTGAAAGAATGCACACATTTGATGAACAACATGTACACACCAATTATACACAACAGCGTTTAATTGTTGATTCAAATACGAGACATTATTCGAGGACACTTCTTCATAAAAAAGGTTAAATATTTCTTGGTAATGGCTGGCTAGGCCGAGAGCAAGTTCGCGAGAATGGGCTAGGTTAAGGTTGCATTCACCATCCTCAAGGCGATCGTTAATTCGGAAAAGCCCTGACCTCGTTAGCGTAGCAAACAGTAGCCAACTGTGCTACTTGATGGTCGGATATGAGTGGGAACGCCTCAGATATGAGGCACCTGGTATTCAAAGGCAAATCTTCAACATACCCAAGGTTAACACCGCCACTCTGGTGTTGGAATGGTTGTTCTCACTGAAAAAATCAACGGGGACCTTAAGTAAGGGATGTCAGCACCCAGACTGCTTTGGGTGCGACCTTTACTGCTCGTTCTACAAGAGAACTTTGACTGAACCTGTGGGTTGTCAAAGAGCAGAATTGACACCTTCTAGAGCATTCTAGGGGGCTCAGTCTAGCGGTGGTGTCTATGTACACTCATCGGGTAAACAATGGAAGCGCCTAGGTGGCAACTGTGCAAAACTGTGGTTCCTGCCAGTGTTAAGGGGGCATACACTGAACAGGCAATTGGTAAGGGGGTGCTCGGAGAGCGGCATATCGTGTACTATCGTGGAGCATCCAAAAAAAAGAGGACACACCCAAAATATTCCAAGCGCGCGTGCAACCAATACAAGACTTGTACAGACTACACACACACTGACACTTTCACGACAATACGATACTATAAACAAGCACACAGGGGGTACGCAGTCTTAACGTGTGCGATGTAGCTATGTACAAACCCATGTTATAGCGTATACAAACAATTGTGTTGCATGGCGAGGCTAGATCGGCGCGGTAACGATCCAAAACCCAATGGTAAACGTGCATGCAACACATGATCCCTCAGGACCCCGCTGGGCCCATAACCTGCAGAGTATTCCGCTAGGCAGTGGTTAGATCACTGAGAGACCATCCCGTCTCACCGCGTGAGTCTGGCAAAAGGTAGGTTTCAGGGAACCCAGGCAGTGGTCCCCCTAGCCTCTTCACACGACAGACGATACACAGCAACACATCAGTGTAACATGTAATTACGACGCACCTGCGGGGCGCGCTAGACCATGATGTTGAGCGTGAGCACAGATCAAGACTATTTGACTGTGTAGAAAGGAAGGAGAAGGGTAAGGATGATATCGCGTTCTCAACGGACGGAATAAGGGTAGGAGTTAGCAGATTTCTCTGCAGTGTTTTCAGATAATTGGTCGAAAAACCAGCCCTCTCGAAGAGAGGCTTGTTTGCCAAAGCTCTTCGGGTGATTAATGCGTGCGCGAAACCGTCGTCGCCAGCTCAGTATATCAGTATGTTCGATACTAAACGGATCGCAAAAAACGGGAAGTTCAATGTGCGTCCCGTCGTCTGTCTGTCTGTCTGTCTGTCCTGTCTGTCTGTCTGTCTGTCTGTCTGTCTGTCTGTCTGTCTGTCTGTCTGTCTGTCTGTCTGTCTGTCTGTCTGTCTGTCTGTCTGTCCTGTCTGTCCTGTCTGTCTGTCCTGTCTGTCTGTCTGTCTGTCTGTCTGTCCTGTCTGTCTGTCTGTCTGTCCTGTCTGTCTGTCTGTCTGTCTGTCTGTCCTGTTGGTCTGTCTGGTCTGTCTGGTCTGTCTGGTCTGTCTGGTCTGTCTGGTCTGTCTGTCTGTCTGGTCTGTCTGGTCTGTCTGGTCTGTCTGGTCTGTCTGGTCTGTCTGGTCTGTGTGTCTGGTCAGACGGTCTGTCTGGTCTGTCTGTCTGGTCTGGTCTGTCTGGTCTGTCTGGTCTGTCGGTCTGTCTGGTCTGTCTGGTCTGTCTGGTCTGTCTGGTCTGTCGGTCTGTCTGGTCTGTCTGGTCTGTCTGGTCTGTCTGGTCTGTCTGGTCTGTCTGGTCTGTCTGGTCTGTCTGGTCTGTCTGTCTGTCTGGTCTGTCTGGTCTGTGTGTCTGGTCTCTGTCTGGTCTGTCTGTCTGGTCTGTCTGTCTGGTCTGTCTGGTCTGGTCTGTGTGTCTGGTCTGGTCTGTCTGGTCTGTCTGTCTGTCTGGTCTGTCTGGTCTGTCTGGTCTGTCTGGTCTGTCTGGTCTGTGTGTCTGGTCAGACGGTCTGTCTGGTCTGTCTGTCTGGTCAGACGGTCTGTCTGGTCTGTCTGTCTGGTCTGGTCTGTCTGGTCTGTCTGGTCTGTCTGGTCTGTCTGGTCTGTCTGGTCTGTCTGGTCTGTCTGGTCTGTCTGGTCTGTCTGTCTGTCTGTCTGTCTGTCTGTCTGTCTGTCTGTCTGTCTGTCTGTCTGTCTGTCTGTCTGTCTGTCTGTCTGTCTGTCTGTCTGTCTGTCTGTCTGTCTGTCTGTCTGTCTGTCTGTCTGTCTGTCTGTCTGGTCTGGTCTGTCTGGTCTGGTCTGTCTGGTCTGGTCTGTCTGTCTGGTCTGGTCTGTCTGTCTGGTCTGGTCTGTCTGGTCTGTCTGGTCTGTCTGGTCTGTCTGGTCTGTCTGTCTGTCTGTCTGTCTGTCTGTCTGTCTGTCTGTCTGTCTGTCTGTCTGTCTGTCTGTCTGTCTGTCTGTCTGTCTGTCTGTCTGTCTGTCTGTCTGTCTGTCTGTCTGTCTGTCTGTCTGTCTGTCTGTTTGTCTTTAAAGGTCGACTGCTAAGAGGGGGGGGTGTGTGTGGTGCATGAAGGATGTGTGTGGTTTTGTGGGGTAGGAGGGATGTGCCTGACGGGCGTAGATAGGTATGCGGGACCTAGTCGGGGTCATCGCCGAGTCGTGGGGCAGGCGAAGAGAGGACGGGCCCCGCCCGTAGGTCGTACGCATGCTGCCGCCGGACGTATGTGCGACGAAGGTTGACGTCCTGCTGGGATCGGGCGGCCTGGGTGGGGCTCCCCGAGGCGGCGACATGGGTGAGGGCGGTGAGGGCACAGCGAGCCCGGCCCAATGCGTTGGCGATCCCCCACTCACGGTAGATGCGGCGAGTTTGGGCCGCCTTTGCCTCTGTGAAGTTGGCGCAGCCGCTTGCCACCCAGGTTCGCGCAAGCGTCCGTCTGTTTGTCTTTAAAAAAGAGGGGTGTGGGTGTGTTGTCTTTAAAGGTCGACTGCTAAGAGGGGGGTGTGTGTGTGGTGCATGAAGGATGTGGGTGGTTTTGTGGGGTAGGAGGGATGTGCCTGACGGGCGGAGATGAGTATGCGGGACCTGGTCGGGGTCATCGCCGAGTCGTGGGGCAGGCGAAGAGAGGACGGGCCCCGCCCGGAGGTCGTACGCATGCTGCCGCCGGACGTATGTGCGACGGACGAAGGGTGACGTCCTGCTGGGATCGGGCGGCCTGGGTGGGGCTCCCCGAGGCGGCGACATGGGTGAGGGCGGTGAGGGCACAGCGAGCCCGGCCTAATGCGGTGGCGATCCCCCACTCACGGTAGATGCGGCGAGTTTGGGCCGCCTTTGCCTCTGTGAAGTTGGCGCAGCCGCTTGCCACCCAGGTTCGCGCAGCGATGCGCTCTGCGCATGTTTGGGCGAGGGCGTGGCACGCCGCGCTGGCCTCACCGAAGGCACCAAAGACGAGGCCGGCGACGGTGCCGTAGCTACGTAGCCGCTGTTCGACAGGGCCCAAGAAGCCAGGCGGTGGTGCTGTACCCGGCTGGGGGATGATGGCGTCGATGCCGCGGGCGTGAGCGAGGTATTCGGAGTGGACTTGCGCTGCGCGCCGATTGACAGGCGACGGGTGGGAGGGATGGAGGGGGTGGGCGGTGTATAGCGAACCCCAAGCGAGGGTTTTGAGGTCGTAGAGTTGCTCCTTGTTGTCGAGCGTGGTGAGGATGTCTGGGACGACGTGGCGTCGGGCGAGATTGCCTCGGTACCGGCCGTAGAGGCGCGTGCGAATGATAGGGGCGACGACGTCAACAAAGATGCCGAAAACCTCGGACAGGGCTGGGATGCCGGCCTCTTTGACGATGCAGAGGACGCACTCGAGCTAGCCGTCATGCCAGGTGGTCCGCGCTCCTCCGCGGTTGACAAGGTTGGCCTGCGTGAGAAGCACCTTGCCGTGAGCGTCGAGAACGACGTCAGTGCCCGGAATGCGAGTGCCCACGAGGCCCGAACAAGCTGGAGAGGGGTAGCCAAAGTACTGGGCACACATCTCAGCCCAGCGGCGGTTGGGGATTTGAAGGGAGGAGCTGGGCCACGAGCTGATGAACGTGGTCGAGAAGCGACCCCATGAGGACGCCGCTACTCGAAGTGCATCGGTGATGGGAAGGGTGGCCGCAAGGCGCTGGAGTGCAGTGGCCCGAGCTGTCTCGCGCTGGGAGGTTAGAGCACGCTGGAGTTGGGGTATGAGCACGGGTGTCGAGATGGTGGGGTGGACGAGGACGCCCATGGAGACGAATTCGTGGGAGAGAGGACCGTCGACGAGATGAACGTTGGCGGGGTCGCCGGAACCAGCGCCGCCGTGGGAAGCCAGCGTGGTACGGAGATCAGCCCGAAGTTCGTCCCACGCAGTCTCGAGTGCTCGCCCCAGGCGGCAACCGGATGCGAGGAGGTGGTGCCAACGGTGCAACTCGTTACCTGTGCGAAAAGAAGTGGCACCCAGGACCGAGGCGAGGCGGGGGGGGGTAGCCAGGGACCTCCACGGCACCCGTAGGATCGCGAAGGTCGACGAGGTGTGGGAGGGCCTGGGCCGCCGTGCCAACAAAGGCGGCGGGGCTGAGGTCGGCGCAGGAGCGAATGTTGTCCCCCGAATCAGGGTAAGGCTCAGGTAGGCGCGCGAGCCAAACATGCAAGACGACGCCTCGCTCGTTACAGTCGAGTTTTCAACTCCCTGACAACCAACGGCATGCTGACTTTGAGCGCGAGCTTAAGGTCTTCGCAACCTCGACCCGTCGCACGGCTACTGCAACGGTACCAGATACATGATCGATCGTGTCGTGTCACCGAGGCTCCTCGAACCTGTATCCCTTAAGGCCCGCCGACGCCAAACGATCAACAAGAGCCAGGGCCAGACGCCCCGCGAGGTCGGCGTTCTCTTGCCCAAACCCAAGCCCATCTTCTGCCACGTCCAGCTCTACGTGGCTCTCTGTCGATCGGCAACCCCGAGGATATCCTCTTCTGGGTCGACGACTCCACCCTACCCCACACGTGCTGCGCAATACCGATAAGCCCCCTTCCGGCGTCTACACGCGCACTGTAGGTGAACTAAATGGGACCAGGTGAACTTACTTGGAGCAGGTGAACTTACTGGAGTTAGAGATTGGGACTAGGTGAACTTACTGGCCTGCACTTGTTTAGTTCAAACAGAAAGAAGATAAATAAAAAATATAGGGGAAAACGCAATTAGGGCAAAAGCTGATTAGTTAGATCCAACTATTCAGTGGTTTATTTAGAGCTTCACCATGACTTAGTTGGGGCAACGTCGACGGCTTAGTTCGATTCAAATGATATCAAACTAAGCCCAAGTGGTTCAAACTAAGCTGGAGCGTTGGGACGTGCACCTAAATAACCCGCACGCCAGTTTCCGTGCCGTGCCACCCGTCACATCCGCACGGTACGGTGAAACCGCGCCGCCCCAAAAGCTGCACGGCGCGGTCACAGAAGTTATGTACTAAACTCGCTAGGCCGCCCACGCGCGCTTGTTATAGGTCTTCGGGTGGCTCTCCGTTCGTGCAGAGCATTAGCATGCAGTGGTAAGTCACCTGGGAAACCATCCCGTCTCATCATGAACGTCTGGAAGTATTTAATTCGGGGAATGAAAAGGTATGTTCCCTATATCCTCAGAACACGACAGGCGGCATCTAGAACTACACGAGAAAGGTAAAGTGTATAGTGCTACATACCTCGGGACGCGCTAGACCATGATGATTAGCGTAGGCACAGATCAGAGGACTATTTGATTGTGTATAAAGGAAGAAGGGTAAGGAAGAGATCACGTTCTCAACGGACGGATAAGGGTAAGAGGCAGCAGATTTCTCTGCACCCCCTCGAGATGTCTTAAGCGCAAGGTGCGACTGAAGAGTATCTCTTGAGAAAGATGATGATGAAAACAGGAGAAAAAAAAGAAAAAAAAAAAAAATACAGTCTTGATGGTCGCAGAGGTCACATAAGAAGCATCAAGAGCATAGTAGGGTGTCTTAGGGCTTAGGACTTGAACTTGGTGAGTTGAGAGTCGACTTGACGCTTTTAAACAGAGCATTACGAAACACAGGTATAACAGACAGTGTGTTGCGGCTATCTGAGGTGGTGGGCATCGTTACTGGTTCGAGGGTATCAGTATCTTCTTCGTCAGCTTCTGCTGTAAGGTGGTGAACACCAATAGCAGAATGGTGTGGTACCATACGAAACGTGAGTGCAAGTAAAGCATTCAGTAGGTTTGGCACTAGTGAGTCAAGTTTTAGGGTGTCCAGTTGGTTTTCCAGGAAGCTGGACTCAGCGAACGGATCCGAGAAGATAGAAGAGTCGTCCGATTCACATGCGAAGGGAATGCTTTGAATACACGAGAGCAAATTATCACGCGGACGATGGAGGTGATCGTCCGGGGAGGAAAGACAGACAGACAGACAGACAGACAGACAGACAGAGTTGGCGGCATATTGGTCATGAGCTGTTAGAGTTAAGCGAGACCGTAGCTCTGTGATCTTGAACAGTGTTACGAGCAACACGTGTGCATTGGCTGTAGGAGGAAAGAGCCGGTTCTCCAGGGAGGTAATTGAAGCAATGGCAGCGTGCAGATCTGTGCGCAGAGATAGATTCTCAGCGCTGAGGGTGTTGACCTTACGAATATGTAGGCGAAGAGTTTCCTGGAGTTGCTCGACTTGTTGACGCAAGGCATCGACATCATCAGGCGAGGCAGAAGGAGCAGGGTGTGTCGATGGCGAAGACATTTCCAGAGTAGATTCTGATGTGGGAAGTGAGTAGTTTAATGACGTTTCGGTCAACAACCCCTGCGATCGCTAACCGTTGGTTGCGATGGAGGACGGCGCCTAACACGCTTGCTCCCTGCGGCGGCCCCGGCCGTCCCGGAGTGAGACGGCGCCTGCTCGCCTCCCGGGCTGGCCGGTTAGCACCCGGAAAGTCCGGGCTGGGATGGGGTTCGCTCGGTTGGGCAGAACGCGACGGACAGGTCGATTGTTCGTGGACCAACACGTCCGCGGCCTGCGACGCTTTTGCACGACCTCGCATAAGACCGCGCGCAGTGGCGGTACACCATCAACAAGTCCGTCCTCGTCCCTCGCCTCTGCCCCAACTGCGTGATTTTCCTCTGTGATTCCGCACCGGCTCCTGCCGGTCCGGCCTGGCTCCCATGCTCGGGAGAGGTTTGAAGTTAGTTCGTTAGTTAGTTCGGTCAACACATGCTGTGCAAGTAGGGGGTATTTCGTGTTTAGAAAGTGCATAAAGTCTTGATGTTCTGCCGGAGTATAGGTGGGGCCGAACATTACATCCAGGAGTGATGGCGGCTTTGTATCATCTAAGGATGATACGTAGTCGTCAAGATGTTGTGCCCACGATTGGACAACAGTATTAATCACATGGTGGTATTTGGTGGGCTTGAACATAGCCTGAGTTTTACTAGCCTGTGTTCGCACGAGAGTTACAAGAAAGTTAAGATGCTCCAGGTGCATCTGAGTAATAAGCCGAAGATCCAGTGCGAATGGCAGTTGAGTGGTGGAGTCTGTGGCTGCATCGGTTACTGATAAGACTAAATGAGCAAGTGACGGATGTTGCGTTAGACTGCTAGTCAAGAGAGTATGTAGCTCCTTTGGCAAATGATACGTGCGTATGATGGTTGCGCGTATATGACCAGCTGAGCACCCATCACAGGGGGGTTGGAAGGAAGTAGCATTACGTGCACATACGATAGGTTGTATGGGCACCTGATCGGTGTTGTGACAAGCGCAACAAATGTTAATGGTGATAGTTGAGATGGGAATGTGACCATTCTTCTTGTGGTCATCTGTGTTGAGGTGACTCAGCACTTCAGTGGGGAGTTCACTAGGTGCTTGTGACTTCGAATTATATGTGGTGGAGGCAAGAAATGTAGGTTGCCCCAAATCGTTGAGGCATTGCGTACAGTAGGATGACAGAATGAAACGTTCACGTTTGGGGCCTTTGTAGCAGCCAATAGAAGCAATAGCAGGAGCAGCTTCCCAAAATGTAGTAAAGGGTAGGCGCATGGATATGAATGTTGTTAGTTCCACACACAGTGAAAAGTCAGCAGATTCATAGATCGAGTTGAGTGCCGTAGAGATTTCCGCTCGCATAAAAGAAGAGAGAAAGGGAGTAGCAGGGGTACGGAAGCTCTCAGAGAGAGAGAATCCTCGTTCAATGAGGGCAAAATCCATGTTGAGGCCATCCTGGAGTGTTAGGGATTGTAGTAAAACAGGTTCAGCTGGTGTCGGTGAGACAGTAGCAGCCTGGGAGGTAGTAGGAGTGACAGTGGTTGTGGGTTGTCGCTTTTGAAACAACTTGGGAGAAGGCTCGGCCGTGGAAAGCGAGCGTGGAATTGTCCTTCGAACGACTGGAGAGATGCCACGGCCACGGCCACGGGAGTGCCAAGAAAAAGACACGAGCGACACTCACACGACACGTACAACAAAATTGTGGCAAAAGAAGGAAAGGCCAGGGCTAGTTTAACGACGTTGCGGTCAATAGAGTTAGGCATCTTCAATCCGGTAAAGGCTTGTCGTCATAAGCATGATGCATACCGAGTAGAGAACGAAAAGTGGAGAACTCAGCAGCAAGTGGCTTTGTAAAACCATCCGCCGCGTTCAGCTTGCCGGGAACATGATGGACTCGTATTTTCTGTAGCGAGATGTACTCACGGATTTTAAACCATCTGGTCGACAGTGCCTTGGATCGAGAGGGCCCATCTGGGTTATTAGAGGTGTGAACAGCGGCAGCATTGTCAGACAAGAGAGGTGGGCTTCTGATGAAGCGCATATCTTCAGCAATTGGGTTGTCATTGTCATCGAAGTCGACAGGGTCCGCGGTGTTCTCACCATTAGCATTGTTGACGTAGAAGGTGGGGTTGACGACAAAGGAGAGTTCCAACAGCAGCTTGCGTAGCCAAACAGCTTCATCAGCACAAATACTGAGGGCAATCAACTCAGCTTCGTGAGTTGAGCAGGAGACAATTGGTTGAAGTTTGCTTTTCCAACCAATAAGGCAGTTGAAAAGATAGAAGGCAAACCCGGTGGTAGATTTCCTATCTTCCTGTGCTAAGGAAGGGGCATTGTCAGCGTCAACCATGGCAACTAAGGGGTCAAACTGTCCAGTAGATACATCCTGCGGTTGGTAGTCGACCACAGTGGATAGATCAATTCGATTAGCGGAGACAGTGCGAAGGTGAGTTTCAATGGCACTACCTTTATGATGGAACCAGACGCGAAGTGAGCGGTTTTCCGGCTTCTTGAGGTAGCGAAGCAAGTGCTCTAGCATTTGGACGTGAACATACGTAGGTGCATGAATACCACGCGAACATCTGCCCAAGGCTTGCGAGAAGTCAGGTCTGCAGGCAACTTGCATGAACACCAGCTTGCCAAGGAGGGTGGCAAAGTGCGAGTTGATGTACAACTCTGTTTCAGAGCTGGGAGTGCCATCTTTATACTTGAAGGACGATGACATAGGATATTTAAGCGGGGTCAGTTGTTGCAAGACTGGGTGATCAGCGAAGAGTTCATCCAGCTTGGCTTGCACAACCAGAGAAATGGAACCGTCAGATGTGCGACACACACGCATGCCTAGGAGGGTATGGACAGGTTCAAACTGCTCTACAGCATACCGTTTGCGGAGGGCATCCTGTAATTCAGTATGAAGAGGGTCGTCATTGGACACAATAACAATGTCGTCTACAGACAGACGGCATACGACGAACTTAGCATGTGCGGATACTCGAGCATATAGGCAAGAGTCCGAATGCAGGCGTTTGTAGCCAAGGCTACGGAAGAAGCCGTCTATCTCTTCGTTCCAAAGAGATGGTGATTGCCGAAGTCCATAAAGTGACTTCAGTAGTTTCGGTAGACGCCGACCCTTGTACTTAGCGTCATCGGGGTCGATAAGCTTGATGCCGTCTGGAAACTGAACATAGACATTGGCATCGATGTCAGACTGAACGAAGGCGTTCGGGACGTCTGCATGGTAGACAGGCAATTGCTTGTATGCTGCAATAGCTAGTAGTACCCGGATTGCGGTCATGGTGGCCATGGGGCTGAAGGTACCAAAGAAATCGGCGCCAAGAGATGCTAGGAAGCTACGTAGTACGAGGCGAGCCTTGTGCTTAACGTATTTGCCTGCAGAGTCTGTTTTAATCTTCAGCACCATCTTGCTGTCAATTGGACGAGAGACACCGTCGGGTAAGGAAAGTTTGAAGCAGCCAAAGCGGATAATGTCGTGGAGTTCGTTGGCGATGGCCTTGAGGTAGGCGTGCCTGTTTTCAGGCGACAAACCGTGGCGGCACTTAAGTTTATATTCGTCAATGGAAACGTCCGCTTCTTGGACCTTATATTCGTCAGGACCAACAGTGGCTGGTGAATTATAGTTTAGCGACGTTGCGGTCGAGGCAGTGTGCGCAACTTCGGGATAAGCGGAAACAGCGTCAGTAGGAGTAGTAGGGGTAGATTCCAGTTGGATATGGATAGTATGGTCGGTACGTAAGACCTGGGTGATAAATTCTGTAGAGACCAGAAGGTATTCCTCCAAGTCAGCCAGAGATGCAGAAGTAGCGCCAAACTCGGATGAGTTGTGATCAATAAAGCTGGTCGGCGCCAGGTACGTAAGTGCATATTGTAAGGAAGAAGTGCCGAAGGCAGCAGCGTGTTCAGTGAACGCAGATAAAAGGGGCTGAGGAATAGGGCACGCAGGTGAACCATCAGCAGTTAAAAAGGTTGCAGCTGGGATGCTGGATGCGCACTTGGCGTGGGCGAAGTAACCATCGACGTGCGGGTAGCGGGCAAGTAAGTCAGTGCGCAACAGGAGAAGAAGACGAGCTAGCAACGCATGTTCCCCCTCTGAGCAGATAGCAGACCAGAGGATACCACCACGGAGATGAAGGGCGGAGAGGGCGGGAGACTTTAACGTAAGAAAGTGGTGGCGAAGATCCCCGCGGAAATCGGCGAGCTTGCCACCAGCGGCCTTGTAAGCACCAATAGTAGACGCTTGTAACCGGGCTCGGATAGTTTTCATATAAGTTCTTCAGCAATAACAGATTCGTTGGAATAATAATCGGTTGAACAGGTGGTTATGGTTCGTCAGCCTCATCAGCCATGCCGTGCTTTTCATCGAAGGACGATAGCGAAGTATGATCGGCATCCCTTTTGGTTTCGGCTTGTGATGGTGTGTTGAGGGCAGATTGGACCTGTGAAGATAGCGAGGACAATAATGCTGGTGGTAAAGCCGAGATGGCGGAAGCGGTAAAGAGGTTAGGCACAGTATTAGAAGGATTACCCTGTGTGTTTGTAGTAGGAGGAGTTGCCTTTGGGGTGGGAGCAGCAACAACAGTATGGTGTTGTGGCTCCACGTAGTTTAACGACTTTTCGGTCGAGGATAGATGAACGTCTACATCATAAATGATGTCTTCTGCAAACATGAGCTGTTCGTTTAGACGAAGTAAACTACTGTTGTCCTCAGTAGATGTCGTTGACAGAATGTCAGCTGATTGTAATAGAGTCTCAAATAACTTGTTGATATTCTGTTGTAGCCGAGCCGTGGTATCATTATCTGTCACATGCTTTGTAAGTTCACTACACTGTTCTCGCAGGGTGTTTAAGGTGTGGTTTGTTCGATCTAATAATTTCATGTTAGACCGAGAGGACCTGTCGAAAGTGCGGGGGTAAATTGGACGGTCATGGGACAGTCCGGCAGTTTTCTTGGTGACGTAAGAATCACCAGGACGATAATACGATAAATCGCTGCGAGAGAAAGGCTGGCGAGCATCATTAGAGTTACGCAAGCGTCTAGCATTAAACGTGGAAGATGTACCTGGTTGGGACGAAGTGATGAAGGCGAGTGTGTTAGCAGTTTGAGTCAGACTTTTGTCTGATGAGTCCAAAGTGTTTGTAAGTAGTAACTTTGGCTTTGGTTGAGATGATAAACCTTCGACATAGGGTTGCCAAGAAACAGGGCGTTATAAGCGTCTTTGTTCGACCCATTTGATACTACATTGTAAAGGTCTAATGCGTATTCTAAAATGTAGCTAGGGTTGGTAGGATGACACAATCGTTCAGCTTCTGGCACAGGCCGAGATGAAGATCGGATTTCGTACATATAACACCAATCTACCCAACCACGATCGTAACGGTTGTTGCTGGTATTATCGGCATAATGCCGATGTATCTCTTCATGTATTTTTTATACAAAGAGTGCCAAAGTCGAATTGAAGGTCAGTCTCTTCCTGGTTAAGTTGGTAAGAGATTTGCCTAAATGATAGGACAGCTTCGATAAATACGTGGACATACCAGTTAGGATTGTAAACAACAGAGTTAAATTGCTGTTTCAAATAGGACACATCAGTAGTCGTAACAGACTCGTAGTGACTAAAGGCGATGAGCATAATAGCTCGAGCCTTGTTGGGTAAATAACTTTTGTTGTATACCTCATTGATGGCGGGCCAGGCCGCAAGTGCCGGTTTTCCAACACTTTCAAGATTGAAGTAAGTATGCAAGAATGTAGCATACGTGTTCTGATAAGTGTGCCAGTCAGCAGCAGTTAACGAAAACATGGTAACAGGGGCACGAACACGGGTGTCGAAAGCTAGTGCCTTCGGGTGCGCGCGATTTAAGATTCGTTCCTCTTCTAAGAAACGAGCATTGATTTCAGGACGTAATGCCTTGACTTCATAGTCGTAACAGACAGTAGCTAGCTGAGCTACTTCTGCATCAGGTAAGTGGGGGAAAGCTTCGTTGGTGAAATGCCATTCCTGATACTCAGGGGGCAATTCATCAACAGCTAAACGGAGATCAGCAGCCCTATCGGTCTTCCATTCCAGGAAAACGCGATCGAGAATTTGATTCCGGAGGATCTCGTAGTCCTTGCATGACCGAGTATATGCTTCGTACGAGTCGTACTCGAGGAAAGCATCGGCATGACTGGACCGTAACAATTGCTTAATGTGTTTGATTTGCAAGGATACCTTGCGAGTCTGAAGCTGAAATCGATTTCCATCGTTAAGAAACTCAACTACAGGAGCTTCGAGCTTCAATATATCCGCACCTGTGATCGCCTTGGGTGCGGCTCGTGCTGCGTGTTCTGCCATAGCAGTTGACGGGGAACCTGTGGGTTCAGTCACGCAGTTGACACTGTCTAGACATTCTAAGGGGGTCTGTCTATCGGTGTCTATGTACACTCATCGTTTTCGATGGAAAGATGTCTATTTGACGACTGTGCAAGCTGTGAGTCCAGAGTAGTGTCGCTAAGCGTAGTCACTCAGGCAGCTGGTTAGTTTGGTGCTCTCAAGGAGCTTGTTAAGTGCATTGCCATGGAATGTACGAGTGGACGTACCCAAAATATTCCATAACATGTGTGCAAGAGTACAGGTTAGCCAATTACACACACATCAACATTGACATGACAACACGATGCTATGAACAGGTGCACACAAGGTTACACGATCACGTGTGCAAAAAGTATTATATACAGCCCAATGGTAATGGCGTTGTATTTACAAGTGTGTTTTCGTGGCGAGGCTAAACAGGCGCGGTAACTGTTCAAAACACATATGTTACGTGCACGTTTTAACACATGGTTTCTCAGGGACCCGCCTGGGCCCATAACCTGCAGAGCATTAGCAAGCAGTGGTAAGCCACCTGGGAAACCATCCCGTCTCATCATGAACGTCTGGAAGTATTTAATTCGGGGAATGAAAAGGTATGTTCCCTATATCCTCAGAACACGACAGGCGGCATCTAGAACTACACGAGAGAGGTAAGGTGTATAGTGCTTCATACCTCGGGACGCGCTAGACCATGATGATGAGCGTAGGCACAAATCATAGGACTATTTGATTGTGTAGAAAGGAAGAAGAAAGGTAAGGAAGAGACCACGTTCTCAACGGACGGATAAGGGTAAGAGGCAGCAGATTTCTCTGCAGTTCGGTTCCGAGGGGATCTCCGACGTTTTATCGAGGCGCCCGCGCCGGAGATGTCCGTACTGCGCGCGGGCTTATTCGATGGACTCGCGATTCATGCGGGATACAACGAGAATGTCGTGTTCTTCGCATAGTCTTCGGACGCGACGATGAGCGGCACCGCGCACTAACCCTGGATTACACCCGTGTGCACCGCACTTTCTTCAAACAAAACCAGTACTAGACTAGTAGTAGTAGTAGTACTACTTCAACTTATTGTAACTACTACTACTAGTACCAGTACTTGTACAAAGCATATTGTAAGGAAGAATAACCAACGCTCCTACCTAACGATTGTCCGGGAAACCTAGTACATGTTGTATTAGTAGAAGTTTTCAGGAGGTCGGCACGCGACAACGTAGCCTGTTCGCGAGGCTGACATGTCGGGGAGTGTCGGAGCGCCACGGAGGCACGGTGGGAGTCTCTCGGGTCTACGATGGAGTTCGGGACAGCGACGAAGACGATATTCAGCTGGCGTTCGAGAAGGTGGTGGGTGAAGGCCGGAGGAAAAGGCCCGTTAGGAGGACAGGCAAGTCTCGTGACTGCACCGACACTTCGAAGGCCGCGAAGACCGCGAGCCGCGGAAATTGGCTCATCTGAGGGAGATCGCCCACGAGGTGACCGTGGGGAATGGCTTCGAATCAAAGCGGGACTTTCAGTTAAACGTCCTGGAGGAAGCCGAGAAAGACGGCCATCTTCTCGAGAGCTCTAGGTCCACAACGCGGCGGATGGACCTTGTCTGCAAGGTCAAAGGCTGCGAGCTCTTACGCGTCTTCCAGGTGTCACGCGGGCGTGACGGCCCCGCCGGCTCGTGCACGGCCGCCGTACCTTCAATTATGGGGATTTCACGCCAACGGCCACCCAGGCCAAGTCCAACTATACGGCCAGGCATCTTGAAAGTCTTCCCAAGGACGCCGTCCTAGCATCCATCGAGGGCCAGTAAAGCGGCAACCGCAAGAAGAAGACCGAGATCGAAGTCACGAACGAGGTACTCACAGCCACTCCGCTGGGAACCCAGACAACAACGACTTAACTGTGACATATTTAGCTTAATTTGACGCATCGCAAAACTAAGTTAGAATCAATTCAAGGGTTAGTATCATGCACCAACTAAGTGGTTCCAACTAAGTAAAAAAAAATGATGTAACTAAGTCCTTATTTTCTCTATCTTAGGTAGTAACAAGTGCAGGCCAGTAAGCTCACCTAGTCCCAATCTCTAACCCCAGTAAGTTCACCTGGTCCCAGTAAGTTAACCTGGTCAGTAAGTTCACCTAGTCCAAATCTCTAACCCCAGTAAGTTCGGCGTAAACCCACTCGTGCTCACACCACTCCTTCGAGCTCGTCGCTCTCGCCTCCGCCAATCTAAGCTGCTTTGATCCGCACACGCCGCTAACCTTTGAGTTTACTCTAAAAAACCCCAGTAAGTTCACCTGGTCCCAGTAAGTTCACCTGGTCACTATATTCACCTAGTCCCAATCTCAAACCCCAGTAAGTTCACCTGGTCCCAGTAAGTTCACCTACAGTGCGCGCGTAGACGCCGGGAGGGGGCTTATCGGTATTGCGGAGCACGTGTGGAGTAGGGTGGAGTCGTCGACCAAGAAGAGGATATCCTCGGGGTAGCCGATCGACAGAGAGCCACGTCGAGCTGGACGTGGCAGAAGACGGGCTTCGCCAAGAGGACGCCGAGCTCGCGGGGCGTCTGGCCCTGGCTCTTGGTGATCGTTTGGCGTAGGCGGGCCTTAAGGGATACAGGTTGGAGGAGCCTCGGTGACAACGACACGATCGATCATGTATCTGGTACCGTTGCAGTGGCCGTGCGACGGGTCGAGGTTGCGAAGACTTTAAGCTCGCGATCAAAGTCAGCATGCCGTTGGTTGTCAGGGAGTTCAAAACTCGACTCTTGAGAGCGAGGCGTCGTCTTCCGACCCAACCTAGTCGGCCGAAAAGAACTCCGACGCCTCGTCTCCGGGAAAAAAAGGCCGCGGTCATGCGCGCGTTGTCAGCATCGACAACATCGTTTCGACGGGGCGTGAGAATGGCGCGCTGAAAGAGCCGCCGCGGGTCGTGGAAACAGTCTGCGAGGTCGCCGTAGACGGCTTGGAGGATCAATGCCTGCCTGGCTCGCGGGCCTACCTGATCCTTACCCTAAATCGGGGGACAGACAAACAGACAGACAGACAAACATCTGTCGATTAGTAGTAAGGATTTGCTCTACTTAAGTCACATCTAACTAAGTTTCTGAATTAAGCTAATATGGATCAAATTAAGCTAAAATGAACCCATTTAAGTCAATGTCGTTGCTCTAATTGCGACGACCCCAAAAAGATAAGCCTCATGTAACTTGCTTTAAAGAGAAACTACCTATAGGACGCAAGACTGCTCATGACGTCTTCCGGTTTTTCTCGCGGTAAACCGCGTCGTGGCTCGCCCCTTCGTGGAGAGCGACGGCGGACCGCCGCGCGGCCCGGGATGACGAGACAAACCGTCCGGCGCTCGGCGAGGCGGGAGATCGTGCGGGAAAATGAAAGAGGCGCAAGTTCCTTTGAAAAGGAACTGGTACTCGAGTGTCCTCGCCCAGGAGCGGAATGGTTCTCGAGCGCGAACGTGCGGTCCGTCGCGACAAGATGGGGTGCTTGCGGGCCGCTCGTCGTGAAGCTGTTGCCGCCGGCGACAAGGATGCGGCGATGCTGCTTGAGCGTCAACGCGAAGCCAAGCATATTGCAATTGCACAGCGGCGTGATGATCGTCTAGAAGAAGCGCACGCCGGCGACGAGGACGCGATGTGCGCGCTCGAGGACGAACGCGAGGCTGATCGTCTGCGCCACGTCGCAAGGCACGACAAATGTTTAGAAGAAGCGCACGCCGGCGACGAGGACGCGATGCGCGCGCTCGAGGACGAACGCGAGAGTGATCGTCTGCGCCACGCCGTATGCCGCGAGAGTCGCAGGGAAGCTGAACGACCTGGAGACGAGGCTGCGATCTTGCAATGTCAGAGGGAACCGTAGTCACCAGCAGCGCTCCCCCTTTCAAACTTTCATTTTTTTTTCAACCAAAGCCCTGCCGCGCCGGCCCTAATCGCTGTGTCGAACACCGTGCCGCTCTTTATGTCGTTAGAGGACAGGGCAACAGGATGGCACTACCACTGCCATCATTCTCTACCAGGGGCACAGTGATTTTTACTGTTCTCTATGTTTGGACCCAGTCGGGATCTGGTAGAGAAACGTCCCTCCGAAAGACACCGATCTCGATCGACATCTCGGACAAAGACCCAGGATTCCCAGGTAAGAGCAATCTCCTGAAGTTCCTGGAGTTTCGTCCCTGGAGTTTATAAAACCGTAGTCAAGCCTCATCGCTTGCTACTGGTGAACAAGTGTGAAAAGTGTGAAAGGCCACCAACAACGCGCAAGAAGTAACCCCAAAACGATGGCGACTCACGACCCACATGTCCCGAGTCTGGAATTAGCGACGCAACTCGCTACACAACAAGCTCTCTGGCAACAGCTCAAAGCTGATTGGCAACAGCTCAAAGCTCATTTCCTTGATCAGATCGCTGCTGATTTCGCTAATCTCAGAGCCAAACACACTGCCGAAAATGCTGCGCTCGCCGCAAAAATCGCTGCCGCCGCAAGAATCGAAGCTCTAGAGGAACAACTCGACCAAGACGAGCAACTCGACCAGGACGAACAACTTGAACAGGCTTCCCCGCCAGCTGTTCTCACGAAAACCCCCCTCAAGCAAACTTCTCACGAAGTCGCGACCCAAGGCCCGATCATCTCAATGGTCACCCCCCCCTCCTGCTGTTCAACACGTCCTCGAACATGGACAAAACCCACCTTCTGCCGTCCACCCCACCGGATGTCAAACACCCCACGGCAAAGTCTCGGACCCCACTGCCTTCCCTCCGGACCCTGGCATAGCCAAGGTTACTTCACAACCTGGCACACCCCACATTCAAGAGGACACTCCACCTTGTTCGAATATCGCACCAGCGATGTTGAACACTCCACCACCACCACCACCACTCAACACTACTCCCTTCACTCCACCAACTCCACCGCAACCTCCACCTTCTTCACTGGAGCCTAACTCCCCACTATCGGCGACTCCCCCTTCACCATCTATACAAGTTCCCCAACATCCTCGTCAACCCATTCGCCGCAACACTCACCACCTTCCAGACGACCATGCCACCTACGGCCATGACGGCCCCGGCACCGCCATCCCTGACCAAGCCCCCACCACGGCTAAAGCTCCTGCCGCCCCACCGTCGGACCCTCCTGTCCGATATCCATCATCGTCCGCAAGTCATTCTCTTCAAGACTTTCATCTCCACCCACAAGACCATGCCACCTACGGCCACGACGGCCCCGGCACTTCCATTCCTACCAAAGCTCCTTCCGCGGCACAAGTTACTGCCGCCCAACCATCGGACCCTCCTGACCGATCTTCATCACTTTCGAAGGTCGCTGTCCCCTCGATTTCCACCTCCAACCGCGCAATTGCGCACCCCACGGCTAGACCCTTCTCCTGTCACCACCCAAGCATCACTCCACATTCTTTCTCCAAATTCCAATGCGCCTTCGTCTGCGCTCCAACGCGAGTTGGCCACCACCCAGGCTGCACTCGACTCCCAAACCGCCGACTTGGCCGCAACCAAGGCCACGCTCACTCTCAAGGACGACGCTTTGTCCTCCACAGCCGCCAAACTCACCATAACCGACGCTGCCTTAGCCTTCGTCACCGCCAAGCTCGCCACCCAAGCCGACGAACTGGTCTCCACCCACGCTGAACTCCATATCAAGGACACCCAGCTCAAGGCACTCGAAACTGGCCACGCTGACATCCGCAACTCCCACTCCGAAACCAACGCCGTCCTCCACACCATTCTTGCCTCCTTAGATGCCACCAACCCCACCCAAGATGCTGCATTGCATCTTTCACCTCCTTTCCCCATTCAGCACCTACCTTCATCGCCTTCCGAACAAACCTCCGATGCCTCTCTCCTGATTCTACCCGAGTACCATCACCACCTCCACGGATGCCCCGGACCCGGCTCTCCTGGTTCACCGCCCGCTCCTCATATCTGTTCTCAACCCCCCGCCATCTCTGGTCCCTCCTCCTCTGCCAAATCACTCTTCGCCTCTCTGGCACCCCCTGAACCCCTTTGCACCCGCCCGCCTTCTCAGCCACCTGGTTCATACCAACTTGACCACATCCCCGCGTTCGAGTTGCGAGGGCGTACATCCAACACCGGCGACCGTACCCCTACCACCGGCGACGTTCTCCACGTGCAAAGTCACACCAAGAAACAACACCACCAACATCAAGATTCGACAACTTCCGAATCAGCAACAGACAGCTCTATCTACGATGTTAACGAACACCATCAAGCTGCCACGGCAGGCATCAAGATTTCCTCTCTCTTTGGGCACAACAGTCTCGACCGCAGTCCTGTCGACGTGCAAAGAGAAACCAAGAAGCACAACAACGTAGATCAAGAGTCGACAAATTCCGAATTATCAACAGACAGCTCTCTCCCTGATGGTCATGATCACCATCATGCTGCCAAGACATGCACAAGGGCTTCTTCTCTCTTCGGGCACAACGGCCCAGGAAGCAGTCTTGTCGAAGGAACACAAAGCCACCTCGTTCCCACTTTCGACAAGTCAAAGAACAAGACACTTCGAGATGTTCCCGAGTATTACGCCTACATCGACTATGGCAACCACACTCAAGGATCCATGGCCCCACCGTATTCAATGCCCCAGGCAACAGAGCCGCAGGCTACTGACAACATCCTCTCGGATTCAGCCCCCTGGTCTGATGCATACAGTGAAGAAGCAAGCCCGACTTCACTAGCCTCGAAGATGGTCTCCCCGACCATTCCAGATCAGCCGTCTGATCCAAGCGCCATCACCAATGCCCCCGCAATGCCGTATCCACAAGGACAAGACACGCGGTCAACGGTCCCACGGTCACCGTACTCCCAGGAACTCACCGCACCTGCAGGTATCAGCGCAGATTCGCCAGGCACTACCGCCTTGATCGATATCTCTCGATCAGCCGCCCCCGATCACTTCGAAGCTGGTTCCACCTCGCTGCCTTCTCTCCCCGAAGACAGGCGCGCACTGCCGCTCACCGGCGCTCGCTGCTGCACCCACCATCCACCTTCTCGGCCGGATGCACTGGATGACACTGCTCAGCAGGTTGCATGGACCCATCTGCGATCACCATTTCACGATTCGATGGATGTCATCGCACGAGCATCAGTCGCAGCACATGATCACCCGCTCTTCAACTCGCAGTCAGAGGACGCACTCCTTTCGGATGCCGACCCTTATGTCTCACCGCGACCAAGCTTCTGGTAAGCCTTCCCCACGGCCGCAGTAACAGACATAGATTTCGAGAGTTCTGAACGCCCCGATCAGCCGCAAACTATGCACGCTTCTATTGCGACCACTTCGGTCCTTTATGTCCGCTCTCATAGCTCTCTTCTGGACGCCACACGCTTGCGCTGCCTCCGGAAAATCGATGTTGCGCTCTCAGGAGACATTCTCCGCGCGCACTGCACAGACTCGCTCCACCTGAACCGCTTCTGTCAGCATTTTCGCATAACTGGAATGTACGACGAATGTTCCATGCCAGCTGCCGGCTCCACCGCAAACATGCACCCTAGTCACGCACGATGCCTCCCTCAGAAGCGTATTATCGCTCGGCACGTCACTCCTCATTCGAGGAAGCATGTCACATGCCCGCACCTTCGCATGCACTACACGCCTATGGGCAACCCTGGTCACTACGGCACTCGCTGCTCTGGTCCCCGCATCTCCGCCATTGAGGATGCACCCAGCATGACTGACCCTTCCATCGCCCTTGGTTCTACTGCACTCACGTACTATGACCCCAGCGAACTTGCACTCTCCTTCGGCGATCCCCCTTTTCGATTTCCCGCACTGGACCCCACGCATTCCAGGCCGGATATTCTCCACCACGGGATCTCAGCTCACGCACCCATCTGCACTACCTCGCAGACAGGTCAGCCGCGCGCCACACCCATTTTGGCACTGATTTCGGAACACTCGCATCACGCGATTTCGCTCTTGGAGCATGACACGCTCCTCGATGCTCTCCGCGTCACCGCCTTTAACACCAAGAACCAAGACACTCGTCATTTCCACCGACGCTCCGCGCCGCCACGTGTCTCACGACCTTCCGATCACCAACATAAGTCGATCGCGCCCGCACCAAGTCGCGCACGCCTTACGAGGGCGTATTTCAATTGGTGACCTCGCGGGTCTTTCGACGCATTCTCCGACGTCCGACTTCGAGCTTAATCCCCAATGCCAAGACGTCTGACGCTGCGCAACCATGTCTCTGGAACTCCACAGCCACAGAAACTGCCAGACAAGAAAGCACTTAGCTCTCCACAGCTGCTCAACAGCTACTTCTAGTCTCGCACATAGCAACGAGTAATATTTCGCAGTCTCTCTTGGACGACAAGACAAAAGATAAGACCACAAAAGCTAGCTACACCAGTCAACCCATTGATGTAGCAGACGAGACAATGCAAACCAACTGCACAGCACGGTTCCAGACTATGCAGACGATGCCCAGGTCCAACGCTCAATTGCTCGACCACGGACACGTTCTGTCACCCGACCTTGCACTGCGACTGGCTCCTGTCTCCTTCATAGCTGATGCACCCCATCCGATGGATCAATACTTAGTAGTGAAACAGCCGTGACCTGCGAACTCTCAGCAGGGTTTCGCCGAATTACCACCCCCTGAAGCGCCACCGCTCAGCTCCGCCTACCGCCCACCCACACGAAACGCTCCGAATACTGAAGAGGTGCCCGCCAAAGTTCACTCTGGTCGAGCATGGAGGATAGCCTTCTTGCCTGGGAGCATGAAATACACAAGGAATGTGAAGAGGAGTCTAAAAAATCTGAGCAAATCACTGCCTGGGAATGCGAGTTACCCTGTGACGGAATCGTTTGTTGTGCTTCGTGTGTGGCCATCACCGCCTTAACTCTGCTATCATAACCAAGCGATTAAGGTTCACTCGATAAAGAACCTGTTGAAGGAAGTGCATGCATTCCAACTCGGGACTTAAAGCAACATCTCTCCCATGTAGTGGAAAGTGATTCAGTTCACTATATTACGTAGGGCACACTGCGTTTCCGCTTGCTCCCATCTCACGTTTATACCCTGGGTCACCTCGGGTGCTCAGGCTTCAGTTTCCTACGGGTGGTCCATCACGCTCTCTTGGTTACGAATCGTTTGATAGCAGTGTTTTTTGTGCCAGCTGTGTCTCAATACATGGTCTTACTGCAGGTCTACTGGTAAGAATTGTAAATAATCAGTTTTGTGCCTTCCACGAGAACACGCAGGTGCTGATTATGCTGAGGAAGTTCTGCTTACGATGGGACTTTGTCTCTCACTCGAGTTAATGATTGCTAGTGCTCTGGAGACACCCCGCGATCAGCTGTCAATATTTGGAGGGGGGTGGATGACCAGCTATGTAGGTAGCTACGTTGTTGAATTCGATGCTTATCCAAACTCGCTCATTTTGCAGGGTTTGCTCTCATTGCATAATTTTGCAGTGGGAATTGTCACTACGTGTGTATATACACCTGAATGCAATGTTATTGCTGTTTTGCTGATTCTAAGAATTCTCTTGTATCACCCTGAGGTCAGCGTCAACTGGAGGATTTGCAAGCGCTTCTTGTGAGTAGATACTTTCGTCTGAGAATTGGTTGGAAACACCATACCTGATATTTAGGTTGGTAGCTATGATCGTCGCACAGAAATTTTGGGATGATTACCCTTTGCGAAACATTGATTTTACCAATGCGTGGAGTCGAGTCGTGCCTAATGAGCCGCCCCTGACAATAACTGACCTCAACATGTTGGAGTGTGTTTTTCTTGGCGCTCTTGGTTTTGACCTCTTCGTTCAGTCGCCACAGTACTTCTCCGCGTGCGAAGAACTCGTTGCGGTGGTGCGTTGTCGGGAACAGCAAGACATATCCATATCAGAGTTGATGCATCATCACGCGATGATCCTTCGAAGCAGAAAGTCACGAGTTTGGTATGAGCTCGATGATGCCTAGGACGCTATTGCGTCTGTTGGTAAGCATTGTCACGAACTGCAGACGTGCATGATTGAAGCGATGATATGTTTTGTTTTCGCGAATGGTATTCCTCGATTAGAAGCGAAGATCGGTGCATGTTTGCAACGACTATGTTCGGCGCGTTTAGAGCGTGCCTCCACGACAGTGCTAGACAGTGCGATATGTTTCTTTTTCTCAGGATGTACACATACGAGCATGCGTTCTATTCACCAGGTTGCCTATACTTCTTACATGGCTAAACGTGCGTCGTTCTAGCATACTTAGCAGGACGATTAAGAGGAGCACTGGTACAGAAGGCGCGCCACACACTCTGCGCTGTGGCCAATAATACATTCCCGAGTTACCCGTTTTTTATGTGCGCAGTTCTCATAGTTTGGTTTCGACCACGGCAAAGTCAGCTCAGTCATGGCGCAATCAGATAACCGTGTTCATCTAAGAGGAGCTTGCACTGACAAGAATTCGTCAAGAGACTATGTTGGTTATAATCGCCCCCACATCCCAATTGAGCACAACGCTCGTGGAATGCATGCCGTAACGTGGTTCACCAATGTCCAACATGTTGTTGCATGCTAACGAGTCTATGCGTGCGTGACCCCCCTTTTCTTCGTGCGACTCGTGAACCCTAGCTACGATTACATGTTTTCGGTCGCGCCAACTAACTACAGACCTCTCCCGAGCATGGAGCCAGGCTGGACCGACAGGAGCCGGTCCAGAATCACGGGGTCTGTTATACTACTGCGAGGGGCGCCGAAAGGTGAGTCGGCGGAGAGTGATCACCAGGCTTGTCGCCATTGGACGCAGAGACCGCGATCTGAGTGACGACCAATTCGTCGATACTGCACCCCTCCCGTCCCACTGCGAACGTTCCGGCTACCAACCGGCACGCCCGGGAGGCGAACAGGTGCCAACCTACGCCGGGAGGGCGGATGCCCTCGCGAGGCTAGGGATTCAGGAGGCACCGTCCTCCATCTCTACCACGCGGTCGGCGATCAGGGTTTTGGAGTAAACAAGTGCAGGCCAGTAAGTTCACCTACTCCCAATCTCTAACCCCAGTAAGTTCACCTGGTCTCAGTAAGTTTCATATAAGTTCACCTGGTCAGTAAGTTCACCTAGCTCACACCAACTCCTTTGAGCTCGTCGCTCTCGCCTCCGCCAATCTAAGCTGCTTTGATCCGCACGCGCCGCCAACCTTTGAGTTTACTCTAAAAACCCTTTACTCTAAAAACCCCAGTATGTTCACCTGGTCCCAGTAAGTTCACCTGGTCACTATATTCACCTAGTCCCAATCTCAAACCCCAGTAAGTTCACCTGGTCCCAGTAAGTTCACCTACAGTGCGCGTGTAGACGCCGGGAGGGGGCTTATCGGTATTGCGGAGCACGTGTGAGGTAGGGTGGAGTCGTCGACTCAGAAGAGCACATTCTCGGGGTTGCCGATCGACAGAGAGCCACGTAGAGCTGGACGTGACAGAAGACGGGCTTGGGAAAGAGGACGCCGACCTCGCGGGGCGTCTGGCCCTGGCTATTGTTGATCGTTTGGCGTAGGCGGGCCTTAAGGGATACAGGTTGGAGGAGCCTCGGTGACAACGACACGATCGATCATGTATCAGGTACCGTTGCAGTGGCCGTGCGACGGGTCGAGGTTTCGAAGACCTTAAGCTCGCGTTCAAAGTCAGCATCCCGTTGGTTGTCCGGGAGTTGAAAACTCTACTGTAAAGAGCGAGGCGTCGTCTTCCGACCCAGCCTAGTCAGCCGAAAAGAACTCCGACGCCTCGTCTCCGAGAAAAAAAAGGCCGCGGTCATGCGCGCGTTGTCAGCATCGACAACATCGTTTCGACGGGGCGTGAGAATGGCGCGCTGAAAGAGCCGCCGCGGGTCGTGGAAATAGTCTGCGAGGTCGCCGTAGACGCTTGGAGGATCACTGTCTGGCTCACGCGCCTACCTGATCCTTACTCTCGCGCCTACCGATCCTTACCCTAAATCGAGGGACAAACAAACAAACAGACAAACAAACAGACAAACATCTGTCGATTAGTAGTTAAGACTCAAAGCTTAAACTTACTAAACAGCGGAGAGAACGCCTGCCTAGTACTAGAACCCTCATCTTGACTCATATTGTACATCTTAAGTATATGTTTCCATTCCAGCGATTTGACTCATAATATGTACGACGCTTTGGAGCTCTTCTCTCCTTCTCCACTATACCTCTACCTCTCGTGAGGGTTTTCCCTCCGAATTAATACGGCTTACCCTCATCCTTCTTCCTTGCCCTTCGCCCTTTCAAGCTAACTAGATATGAGAACTCATCTAGTGTTTTCTCCCTGACAGGAGAAACCCACCCTTTGCGTGCCGTGGGGCCCAGAGTCTGTTGCTGGATTAGCAGTAGCTCCGTACCTCGTTGTCCGTGTGAAAGCTTCTCCGGGACTTGATGTTCCTGGGGGAGTGAGGAGCTAATTCCTGCCTTGTGTAGTATCACGCGACATGCGGAATGGTCTAGTCGCACCTAAGACCGCACGCGGTCTCTACCGTACACCCGGAGAGGGTCAAATCTCTCCAGGTTATGGGCCCAGACGCGTAGGTGTGTTAGTCCATTTGTTATGTGCGTCGAAGTGATCAGTTCACGCCTGATTACGAGTACAAGACGAAAATGTGTTTCGCGTTGGTCTACTGTACATGTTTCTCTTGTGACGGTGCGTGCCCAACCAGCTATATTGTTCGTGGCCGTGTTGGGTCGGCCACTGGGCACGTGCACTTGCATGATTCAATAAAACTAAACTTTTCCGACGCGTGCTGTGGAAACATGCGTGGGTTTCCCCCTACATTCCCAACCATGCTCGGGAGAGGTCTGAAGTTAGTTAGTTAGTTCCCAACCAAGAACTGTATGAAAAGGAATTAAGATACTTCTCATCAGCCTCAGGTCACCATGTTTAACCGGCATGTGGAACTGTTTGGTCTTGTATATAAGTCCACGCGTTAATGATAGTGTATTGTACATATTACACGCGCACATTAGAACCCTTCTTTCATATGTGTTGCATTTGTTTATCAATCCTCTAACCTATCTCCACAGGTTACACATCAACACCATCCAAACCAAGTCCATAACAAACAGCACTTATGGCAAAGTCCAAGCCCGTCTCTACGACGGATATTCTCAAGCTCGAATTCAGGTAGTCAACAAACTAGCTGATGGTCTACGCTTTCAAGCTAATTCCACTAAGGTCAGTCTTCAACTGGAAACGCTTCGCAGGTATCTGACGTTCGCGCAAGCGGATGCTCTCTTCGAGTTCGATAGTGATGAGGCATTCACGCGGAATGCCCCAGACTACAGCACACTGCTAGATGAAGCTGTCGATGATATATTCAACCAATTGCAGAGCCAACAAATGCAAGCTCTTTGCAGAGAAATCTGCTGCCTCTTACCCTTTTCCGTCCGTTGAGAGCGTGATCTCTTCCTTACCCTTCTTCTCCCTTTCTACACATTCAAACAACTAACTAAAACTAACTAACTTCAGACCTCTCCCGAGCATGGGAGCCAGGCCGGACCGACAGGAGCCAGTCCGGAATCACGGGCCTGTAGACGAGGAGCGCCGAAAGGTCGGTCGGCGGAGAGTGACCATCAAGCTTGTCGCCATGCGACGAGGAGACCGCGGTGTGACTGACAACCAACTCGTCGATAGAAAGCCGTCTTCGCCCCCCGGCCAACCCCGTCCCACTGCGAACGTTCCGGCTGCCAACCGGCCCGCCCGGGAGGCGAATAGGTGCCAACCTACGCCGGGAGGGCGGATGCCCTCGCAAGGCTCAGGATTCATGAGGCACCGTCCTCCATCGCAACCGCAGTCGGCGATCAGGGTAAGGGTATGATAGTCCTCTGATTTGTGCCTACGCTCATCATCATGGTCTAGCGCGTCCCGAGGTATTTAGCACTATACACTTAACCTTTCTCGTGTAGTTCTAGATGCCGCCTGTCGTGTTCTGAGGATATAGGGAACATAACCTTCATTCCCCGAATTAACCTTTCCAGACGTTCACGATGAGACGGGATGGTTTCCCAGGTGACTTACCACTGCTTGCTAAATGCTCTGCAGGTTATGGGCCCAGGCGGGTCCCTGAGAAACCATGTGTCAACATGCACGTAACCTATGGGTATTGGGTCGTTACCGCGCCGACCTAGCCTCGACATGTGACACGCTTGTCAATATATCGCCATTACCATTGGGCTGTATATAATATCTTTTTGCACACGTGATCGTGTAACCTTGTGTGCACCTGTTCATAGCATCGTATTGTCATGTCAATGTTGATGTGTGTGTAATTGGCTAACCTGTACTCTTGCACACATGTTATGGAATATTTTGGGTACGTCCACTCGTACATTACATGGCAATGCTAACAAGCTCCTTGAGAGCACCAAAACTAACCAGCTGCCTGAGTGACTACGCTTAGCGACACTACTCTGGACTCACAGCTTGCACAGTCGTCATATAGACACATTTTCCATCGAAAAATCGATGAGTGTACATAGACACCGATAGACAGACCCCCTTAGAATGTTAGAATGTACTAGAATGCTAGTGTCAACTGCGTGACTGAACCCACAGGTTCCCCGTCAACTGCTATGGCAGAACACGCAGCACGAGCCGCACCTAAGGCGATCACAGGTGCGGATATATTGAAGCTCGAAGCTCCTGTAGCTGAGTTTCTTAACCTTTTTTTTTTTGTTGGCATTTCACCAACGAAGCTTTCCCCCGCTTTCGACACTCGTGTTCGTGCCCCGGTTACCATGTTTTCGTTAACTGCAGGTGACTGGCACACTTACCAGAACACGTACGCTACATTCTTGCATACTTACTTCAATCTTGAAAGTGTTGGAAAACCGGCACTTGCGGCCTGGCCCGCCATCAATGAGATATACAACAAAAGCTATTTACCCAACAAGGCTCGAGCTATTATGCTCATCGCCTTTATCACTCCAGTCTGTTACGACTACTGATGTGTCTTATTTGAAACAGCAATTTAACTCTGTTGTTTATAATCCTAACTGGTATGTCCATGTATTTATCGAAGCTGTCCTAGCATTTAGGCAAATCTCTTACCAACTTAACCAGGAAGAGACTGACCTTCAATTCGACTTTGGCACTCTTTGCAGAAAAATATGAAAGGATACGGCACTACGATCGTGGTTGGGTAGATTGGTGTTATATGTACGAAACCCGATCTTCATCTCGACCTGTGCCAGAAGCTGAACGATTGTGTCACCCTACCAACCCAAGCTACATTTTAGAATACGCATTAGACCTTTACAATGTCGTATCAAATGGGTCGAACAAAAGACGCTTAGAACGCCCTGTTTCTTGGCAACCCTATGTCGAAGGTTTATCATCTCAACCAAAGCCAAAGTTACTACTTACACACACTTTGGACTCATCGGACAAAGTCTGACTCAAACTGCTAACACACTCGCCTTCATCACTTCGTCCCAACCTGGTACATCTTCCACGTTTAACGCTAGACGCTTGCGTAACTCTAATGATGCTCGCCAGCCTTTCTCTCGCAGCGATTTATCGTATTATCGTCCTGGTGATTCTTACGTCACCAAGAAAACTGCCGGACAGTCCCATGACCGTCCAATTTACCCCCGCACTTTTGACAGGTCCTCTCGGTCTAACATGAAATTATTAGATCGAACAAACCACACCTTAAACACCCTGCGAGAACAGTGTAGCGAACTCACGAAGCATGTGACAGATAATGATACCACGGCTCAGCTACAACATAATATCAACAAGTTATTTGAGACTCTGTTACAATCAGCTGACATCCTGTCAGCGATATCTACTGAGGACAACAGTAGTTTACTTCGTATAAACGAGCAGCTCATGTTTGCAGAAGACATCATTTGTGATGTAGACGTTCATCTATCCTCGACCGAAAAGTCGTTGAACTACGTGGAGCCACAACACATACTGTCGTTACTGCTCCCACCCCAACAACAACTCCTCACTACAAACACACAGGGTAATCCTTCCAATAGTGTGTCCTACCTCTTTACCGCTTCCGCCATCTCGGCTTTACCACCACGTTATTGTCGGCGTATCTTCACAGGTCCAATTCGCCTCAACCAACCTGGCCGTTGGCAGCCGAACG
>JAQMWT010000625.1:0-34222 GCA_029834535.1 Chrysophaeum taylorii | reverse complement strand
GTTGTTCTCGGAAGCAAAGGACCTCTCCCATAACTCATTCATTTCGCCGTTCCATAATCCATCCGTAGATTCATTCGTCATCGGTTGATCATCACCGTCATCGGCGATCGGTTCCATGTCGGCTGCGGCTTCGATTCCGTCGCTGAGCGGTCGTTCTGGTGGCTTCTCTAGCAAGAAGCTCCGAGTTCTCGTCCACCAATCCTGCAGGTTCCACGTCGGCTCATCTTCGTCCCAATCGAGAACGCTGCTAATCTTCTTCTTACCTCCATCTTCTTCGGTCGGGTTCGGCTCGACTCCGGCAACGCCGTCACTGCTCTCTTCTTCTGCGGTGACAAATCCAGGCATTGCTCAATTTGAGAAGCGTCCCTTTCGGCTTCGGACTGTGCACGTAGCTTCTCGTCCGACGCATTATGCGATTTCGTATCCTTTTCTTCCGGCGGCGTATCCGTGGCTCGATCCGTCGTAACCGAAGCCGTTTCGGGGGGGGGTCCACAGGAAAAGATGGCGCCGTCCCCGACGTCAACTCTATCGTAAGATCGTCGTCTGCATCACTCGCAATGGTCATCGTCTCATCTGTCGAATGACCATCCGTGCTATCGCTTCAGAAATCCAGGTCAGGCTCACTGCCAGTCCGGCCGCCAAAGGTCATCTCGGGGGGATCCAAAGATAAGCCGATAGCGTCGAGGGCTTCCTCGTCAAAAACAAACGGTGGGTCGTCCTTGGACGACTCGTCAAGTAACGTAATCGAGGACACTGGTTCACACGGTGCGGCTTCGTCGTCTTCCGAGTCCGAATCGCCTTCCCATTATCGTGGAGCTTCGAGTTCATCGCTCGACTCGCCGGGTTCATCGCCCGACATCTCCTCGTAAATCCGTGCCAAAGACCGACGATCGGTCAGCACTTCGTTGGGTGGCTCGTCCGGCGGCGGGCGAGCACGATCTTCGAATGCGGCCGCGGCATAAGCGTCGACTGCGTTGTCGGAGCGGGTGTCCGTGTTCGGGTACATCATCACTCCGAATGGTAACTGTCGAGCGCAAGGGGTCGTAAACGCGAACGTAACAGACGAATGACCCGAGTCTTCTCGGTAACGTCCATCGTCGGAATTGCGATCGCGAGATCTTCGTCGCCGACGTCGGCGCGAATGTCTGCTAGGGCTCCGGCTTTCTTTCCGCCGGCGCGGACGCGAGCTGCTACGGCTCTTGTCGTGGCGTCGGGGGCTCCGGCTATCTCGACGGCCCGGTCGTGTCGAAGACGATCGACCGCGTCCATCTGTATAGTGCTTCACGGAATCCATGACCGTGGTCAGCTGGGTGCCCATGTCGTTGAGTCTGCTCTGAATCTCATGAGCGGCGCTCGAACCGAGAGTGGCATTTGCACTGCCATCATCGCGCGACTGGGTATATTTCTTCTGTCGACTCTCCCATCGTCCTCGAGAGAGAGGTTTCTTGTCGTTTTCGATGTACTTACACATCGCAACATAGTAGTCACCGGGTTCGCGGGTGCAAATGACGCGGCTCCCATGTTCATCCTTCTCGTGGGTCTAGAGGAAAAATCAAAAATCCTTACATGTGAGCTCGTACCATTTTTTCGGATTCTCTTCCAAACGTAACGACTCATATTTCGTCTTCTTATCTTTCGGCCCTGAAGCTAGCGCTCGGCCTCCGCGCCCAGGCGGCGGTTTCTGCGGCTTCCCGCTCGACGGGCTCGGCGAATTGCGGCTGCTCCGCTCCGCCAACGCGGTCGCGTAGTCGTTCTCGAGCTGCGTAATCAGTGACAACGTCGACGTAAACGTATTATACGTAGTCGGTGCCCGCTGCGCATGGTTCGCACGCGGGATCGTAGCTCGTTGGACTCCAGTCCACGTATCAAATAAGAAATGATCTCAACGTCATTGAGGTCTCGATTGGCCACAGAGCAGTAGGCCATCGCCTCGCTCTGGAATTAGGTGCAATAAGTGTGCACATGGCGTTCCCCAGGTCGTTTCGGAACGGTCGCCTGGGTCGTACCCTGAAGCTTTCGTAATAATCCCTCTGTCGTCATAGGCAAAGGGCAACTCGGTCGGAAGTATCTCAAAATCTTGAGGCAGTACCCCCTGTTCAGTCGTCGTAGTCGTCGAACCACTGAACCGTACTCATCATCGTCGATATCCCGACGTAAATAAAAAGACGCCGGATGGTCAAGATCCTTGCACGCGTCCTTGTATTTCTTCAAGTGTCCCCGGAAAATCGGGGCAACTGTGTCGCGTAAGCTTACTGGCAGTAGGTACCGCAGCTTCTCCATGCTAAAATGGTCTTCGGCTAACGTACTCATCACTGCGTCTGCATCTAAATCGAACTGGTCCTGGTCGCGACCATCAAGAACCAATTTAAACGTTTGAGTCTTTAATCTGGAGGTTGATCGCCGATCCTTGCTGCGATCGTGTTTAGCTAGCGCGCTGGCGAGCCTTTCAGTGAAGTCCATGAGGAACTTCTGGTTGTCGATCTTCCCGTCGTCATGCGCCTCCTCCTTATCTTCGTAATCATCGTCATCATAGCGCGGCTTCCTGACTTTCGCGCGTGTTCGTGTAGGCGGCGGCTCTTCCTCGGGTCGGGATCCCGGGCTGCTCGCTCGCCTCGATCGACTCGGCGTACGTAACTCGTCCCTTTCTCGGGTCAATAAACCTACTCGAGCTTGAAGTTCCTCGGATCGAGCTTGGAGTTCTTCTGCTCGAGAGTTCGCTTTCCGCACTTGCTCTCGTAACTCTTCTGCCTCCTTCCGGCGTAGTCGCTTCTTTGGATCGCTTTCTTCCGCGATCTGCTGTAGAAGTCTCTCTTGCGAGCGTTCGTTTTCTCGGCGTAACGCGCGTATATAAGCTTCGTAGAACTCGTTCATATTCGTTGCATCTGGGGTTCGTGCACTTGTTGACGTTGCTGTCGGTCGACTCTCCGGCGGCGCTTCCACCGGCTCGTCGCGGTTGTAGTCCAGCTCTTCTTCATCGTCATTACCCTCGGTAGCATAATCCTTATCATCGTTATTTTCAACTTCATCGTCATCATCATCGTTCCGCTCGTTCGTCCCCTCGGGACGACTCGAAGGTTCGGGTTCTCGTATCTGCTCGTCAGCAGCATCATCTTCCTCCATGTCGGCTCCGGCTCGCTCTAATCGGCCAAAGTCAGATCGGGTCCAAAATGGTTGAGTCGTCGTCGTTCTCGTGTTCCTTCGACTCTGGGACATCTATTCGTCCACGACCCGCGTAATATCGTCGTCGCGTGCGTCTTCCACCGACTGATATATCAGTCCGGTGGGCGGCAGAATTCGTCTCTGCCCGGCAATCAATGCATCAGTGAGTTGCGATCTCACTCCGCTCGCCTGCGGCAGCGGTACCCGGGTTGCGCGTCGGCTCGAACCGATCCGCGCGTCGTCACCTCCGACGACTAACGTATCCGGCCGGGGAACTTACCCACGGCGATGGTCCCTCTTGAGCTCTTCGTCGGCGCGCTTGATCAGGGCGCGCACGGCTAGTCCGGACCGTGTAGAGAATGCAAGATGCACTCGTCCGCTGCAACCGATATGGTCGCTCGAATCTCGTATTCCTCCACCACCTGTCGCGTTAGGAGAAATTATGCCTACCTGGCGCACCTTCGAATCTAGGCTCGCCGCTCGCGTCCGTGCCCTTGGTGGAGTCATTGGACGAGGAAGGCCGTTCTCTCGCCACACAACCACATACAACTTCCGTGCCTGGTCCTCACAACTTGAGGATCGGCTGTTGCTTTATGATTAAGATATTGTCGAATCACAGAAATCAGGGTGACACATGTCACGGAAAAGGAAGATGATGTCGCAGAGAAAACGGACATCATCAGAACGGAGTAGGGTGCCCCTGATAAGGGGGAGGTCCTAAATGAGGGGTAAGCCTTAGGACGCGGGAGTTGCCGCCACAAGTAGTAAGGATGCTTCTCTGTAGGTTTAGAAGTGAATGTTGACGCAGAGAAATCTGCTGCCTCTTACCCTTATCCGTCCGTTGAGAGCGTGATCTCTTCCTTACCCTTCTTCTTCCTTTCTACACAGTCAATTAGTCCTCTGATTTGTGCTCAAGCTCATCATCATGGTCTAGCGCGCCCCGAGGTATGTAGCACTATACACTTAGCCTTTCTCGTGTAGTTCTAGATGCCGCCTGTTGTGTTCTGAGGATATAGGGAACATACCTTCCATTCCCCGAATTGACCTTCCAGACGCCCATGATGAGACGGGGTGGTTTCCCATGTGACTTACCACTGCATGCTAAATGCTCTGCAGTTGATGTATCATCTAAAGACGAGATGTGTGACATAAGCACACGTGAAACAGAGTCGGCATCGAACTGAAGTGGATCGGAATTAGTTTAGGTTGTCGCAACACGTGGAAGTTCTAGATGATAAAAGCTGCACGATAAGAATACTCTGAGAATGTTGTTGTGGGTGATCTGTGGGAAAGATGTTGGTGAAGAAAGTTGACCCGAACGTTTTGGTTAGCTTGTCATGATCGGGATCGAAAGATGGAGATAAGGTTGATTTGCGTAGATCATAGACGATCTGGCACAATTGTGTATACAACACATGATAGGTGCCAGCTTGAATAGCATTCGCAGTCATGTCACAACACAAATCAGGTGGTAGAGACAAAGAAAATTAGTTTGGTGCGCTGTGAAGTTATTGGCGCGTGCCAATTCTCGTGTCGAGTAATGTCGAAGTCGACCTTCTCGTGGGTCATACACCAACACGTTTGCATATCCACGCATAGTGGGAGTGGGAGTGTAAATGGAATGTACTTTAGCTCTCATTTTCCTATCGCTATAAGTGATGAAGCCCAGATGCCTGCTTTGAGACAAATGCATGTCACTTAGAGCAAAAGACCTGTCGACAAACTCGAGATGGTTAGTCTTCGAGTAGAAGATCAGTGAATCCTGTAACACATGGGGATTGTGCGAGACAAGAGTATTCATTAAGCAACGTGTGTCCCGTAGTTCACTGACGTGATGATAGTCTTTGCAAAGCCATATAAAGCCAGTTGCACATTCTAAAATGGCCATTTTGTCGATCCCACTCTCATGCGATTGAAACGTACACGTCTCACCAACTGGGTTGATATTAGCTTGATACTTGGAAGAAGGGTTGGTGACAGTGACGTCAACACCTGTGTGTCTTCCACCGGTGATGTAGATGATGGGAGTGGCTGAGGATTTGTTTAAGAATAACCTGTGTGGGGGTTGGTTAGTTTCGAGCGTGGTAATACGAAAAGACGCAGGTAAAGTGATTGATTTTGGGAACAAGCGTCCCATAGTGTTGTATAAAATGACGAACGCCTCGAGTTCTATAGGCGACGTCATACAAGGCAAAGGTTGCTTTGGATTCGTTATGAATCCAAGGCGAAAATTTGCTATATTCTTAATGTCATCCAAAGATGGGTGTTCTGTTGTTTCCTGTGAGTGCAGACGTATAAAAAGTATCGTTAGGGTCTCAAGTTCTGCTACAGTCAAGCGAACATATCCTGTGCGATTAAAGATACCAACGGTCTTTGGATGTGATACGTAAGATGCATCTGGAAAGACTCGCGTCCAAGGTCTATCGACATACAGCTTTCGGTTTATAGCATTGCTATTATTAGCAATGTCGAGAAAGGAAGTGACTCGTTTATTAGGCCAGGAAAGTAAGTCCAGAGGTCAAGAATTGTGTTCAGGGCTGCACCTTGACGTCGAGGTCGTCAGAATGTTGACGTCAAACGACCGTCGAATGTTGACGTTGGCGTTTTCGAGACTTGACGTGACCAATTTTGGCGAGCTGGTCACGGTCACGGGATTTTATGTGACGTCGTCGGCAATGACTGAATCGGCTCCAGTGCATGTACACCAGCTCGTGTTGGACGAGGATGTCAGCGGGGCTGCGGAGGAGGAATACGACGCGAGGCCGTACATTCCACCGGAGCAGTATCGGGATAACACGCCCGGGAAAGCCGGGAGGAGAGCGGCGCCTTCTGGGGTTTGGAGGCACGTTAAGCGCCTGACAGGGGATCACCCAGAGCGTGCGAAGAAAGACACGGACTGCAGTAAAAAGATGCACTGCTGCATCTTTCGCGATCCGACGAGCGGCACGACGTGTTGCGAACTGCTGCGATGCCGAGGAGGAAGACCAGCGGTACTTTGGACGGCTACATTTCGGTGATGACGGGTTTTCCTCCAACATGAAAGGGTCGCGCTGTTGTGTTTTCTTCTGCTTCTGCAGGCGGGGGGGGGTACGAGAGACGAGGGAAGGCGAGGAAGACGCTAACTGCGCGTGTGGGACGTTTCCAGCCTCTGCCGGCCGCTTGCGGCCGCTTTTCTCGTTTTCGTTATGTTGACTTGGACTTGACCATCATGAAGGCAGTCACACTGAAAGTTGATTTTGATGTGACCCAGATCTGACCACTGTCTGCGTGACGTCAAAGTCGAGATTTTCGATGTGACAAAAATTTCGAGTCAAGGTCCAGCCCTGATTGTGTTTACGGGCAACAAGGATCCATATTCCCCTGGATTGATAGTCGCCACACAAATAACAAGGAAAACGATCGGAGATGTCCAATGTATAGTGCAATGACGAAAAGAGCAAGTTAGCAACTCTAATATGGTCTTCACAGGATGCACTATGCGGGGGAGTCATCTCCATAAGGAGGACAAGAGGCTTTATGAGTTCAAGCACACATAATGTGCTTGGAAATAGAGAATCGTCCATATCTCGCTCGAAAGTCGAGATGGCTCTCCCGTTGATAACATTTCGATTTGTGCACGGGGAAGTTATTTCCAAGATATTCGAGTAGTATTTTGCACGTTCATTAACCGAAGCACGATGGAGATACCTTAGGATTTGGGAGAGAGAAGAAAATATTCATATGGAGTTGCCAAACCGTGTTCGTAGCATATGCGTGAGAGTTTCGACACTAGATTTCCAGTTGTGGCATGGTGTTCGGGGCGGTTGTCATATTCTTCCATGCAGTGGCCAAGGAGAGCGTCTGCTAGATCGTTAGATCCGTGTATAACGGATTTCCACGTATAGATGCCTTGCACGAAGTATTGAGTAATGCCTGTCTCGGGCATGCGATGGTCGACAAACAATTGCATGACCTGGCAAGAGAGCATTTGGGGGGTGACTTGAGCGCCGTCCATGGACTTGAAGACCGAGCTAGGGGGGTCTGGGAAAGTGGTGGCCTTGCTCTTGGGGTCTTGTTGAGCCGTAGTGGGGGGAGCAGTCGCTGCGGCGACGGCAGGTGGTGGGGTGTTTTGGTTTTGCTGAATATCGTTAGATAACAGTAATTTATACTGTGCTACCCTTCGGTAGGGTGAGAGCAGTGGTAGGCTGCCCTTGTCCTGTTTCTAACAACGAGGACAGCACGGTGTTGATAACACAGCGACGTTTTCTGAATTTAAGTGTGATATAAGAAGGTGCTAACCCTAGGATAGGGGGTTACTCGCCCTAAATGGAATTTTCTATCTCTGCGCCCTCACTGATTGAACTCGGGATCGAGCAGAATCTGGATCAAACTAAGCAGAAAGAGACTTCCCGTCAACAAGAATGTGAAAAGTGTTTTGAACGGAGTCGTATGATGGAAGAGTTGTGGAAAGATGGACTTGGCGAGATGGAGGTGAAGAAGAGGTAGAATTAACACCATTGGCGTTCTTGAACTTGTAAAACAATGTGCGAGAATGAAGTTTCGAATAATGATCGGCGATCTGGTACGGAGGAGGACACCAGAGGGGACGAATCACAGAATTGGCTTGGTAGTCACGGATGCGAAATTCTCGTAAGTTAACATGACGAGAGGGAGCACTGACTTTAGGATGGTTAGCTACTTGTAATGCGCTAGCATTATCGACAAGCAGGGGGATAGCGTGAGCTTGATCACACGAAAATAAATAGGGATGGGAAGAAAAGATCTTATGAAACCATTGACATTCATCAGCAGCTGCGCTAGCGGCGATGAGTTCGGCTTCCATGGTGCTCTTGGCAGTGAGTGTCTGTCGTTTACTAGACCAAAATACGAGATTGCCAAAAACCTTAATACTAGCACCAGAGTGAGATCGTAAGCGGGGGTCAGAATGGTCAGCGAAACTGCCATCCGTGAAACAAATAATGGGCGAACTAAGATTATGCAATTCGGGGTAGTTGCTGATCAAGTGTTGAATAAAGGGCGTAATGGAAGGGCTGTCGGGTGAATAATCTAAAGAGTCATTCGGAGTCCGCTTTAAGTAGCGAAGTAGAACATACAAGTGCAGAAGATGAGTCTGCTCAGGATTGTGCATGCCTTTGCAGCATTTGCTGCACAGAGTTGTAATATCATGGCGACATGCAACGGAGAGGTAGATACTAGTGCCACAATAATGAGGATAATGTTTGCGAAGAATGTCGAGGGTAGGAGCCAAATCGGAGAGAGGCTTAGCTGAAGGCTTCTGATTGAGCAATTCAGAGTGTGGTACGTCCGAACTGCGAATGTCGAGCTTATGTTCGGCGATCATTTTATTGATCTTTGCTGCGACATTCATAGTGAGATGACCAGCGGATACATTGTAATGCACGTCGATACCAAGAACAGATCGAATATTGTCGTGCCAGGTGCCTTCGCCATATTCTTTCTCCAGAGCAGTGCGGAGAGAGGTAATTTTGGCGGAGTTGGTACCAGTGATCAAAAGATCGTCGACAGAAACGGATAGGAGAACCCTGATAGATTGATCCCAACTTATGTAGAGACAAGTGTCGACTTGCGATCGTCCGAACTCGTGTTTTCGAAGGAACGAGTCGAGCTTGATGTTCCACAACAAAGCTGACTGTTTGAGACCGTAGAGTGCATTGACGAGTCGCAGAGCTAGTTTGGACTCCGGGTGGTTTTTCTGTATCTGCTGAATGAGGTTCTGCGAGACACACAAATCGATCCATACCGGGCGATCGAGCGCCGATTGGATAAAGGCCTGCGTGCTGTCCGCGTGCGCGACGGGGGGCTTGTGCTTCACGGCGATGGCGAGCAATAACCGGTTGGTGGCGAGAATCGCGGTCGGTGAAGAGGTAGCATGGAAATCGATGCCGACGCGTGCCAATAAACCTCGGGCAACTAGGCGAGCCTTATAGCGGTCCGGAGTCCGTCGGCAAATACTTGATTTCTAGCACGAGTTTCGTCGATATTGACGAACGATCCGGCGGCAATTGCTCCAGCTTGAAGACACCATTAGAGCATAATCCCTCAATCTCCTTGCGAATTGAAGCAATGTGATTGAGCTTGTCTTCTTCGCTGAGGCCCTTGAGTTGGACAGTTTTCTCTGGCTCATAGACAATGTCATCAGCAGTCACGAGCTGCAACACGACGTGATCAATGTGCTGCAGGTCATGGTCCATGACTTCTTGAAGAATGTCTTGGTTCGGGTCACTTTGACTTAGAAAAAGGTGACCGAGTTCGCCGGAGTCGTGCATGAAAGCATGTCTATGACGAGAAGCTAGGTGGAAGTGCTGGTGCGCGGAGATGTCCCATAACAGGGAGGAATTCATACAACATAATTCTTGGTTCCATTGTCGCGCATAGTACTCTGCCAGTGACAAATCGTCATGGCACATGTAGTTCTCGAGGACAGAGTTATCGTCATCCAGATGGTCGACTAGAACAGACGAATGATGCGGCTTCTTTGGGAAGTCGACATGCAAGAGTTCGGCGTCTGTTTCTCTCTGCAGATCCAGCGCGTTGCCACCTAATATGCCGTAATCTTGGGTAGTGTGCGCGAGGAGGATATCGGTACATCGTCTGGTGGCTTGGCGTGTCTCCTTGTGTTCAATCCGGACGCGAGGCTGGCGGCATGGCCTTGGTGCAAAGCGCTGACACCGATAAGGAACATCAGTGTGCTAGACATGTTGGCTGTGGCGCGTGCCGTGGGCTGATCCTGTTGGTACTTCCAGTTGCGACCATACTCTGAGGCGATAATGCGTCTGGTGAACAGCTGCCCATCGTCAACACGTTTCACGATGTAGAGTTGGTCTTTAGGAATGCGGAAAACGCGGTCCTCCTTGAGATCTGCCTTGAGTTTGTCACGCTGGTTGCGATGCACAACGACTGGGGTAAAGCCTGAGTCGTCGAGAACAACCTGTAATCGGTCGTGTCGCTTTGGCATCGGGATGCTGCCGTCCGATGGAGGAGGCCTGTTGAGGAACGAAAAGTCCTGTTCGGGTGGCTCGTCACTGTCTGGGATTTGACGGTTGGCAAAGTTTTGATCCGAATCCGTATCCTTATCGTCAGGTTTGTCGTCGTGGTCGTGATTGGGAGTCTCGCCCTCATTTGGTGATTCCTGTCTAAGTTCCGGCATCGGCTGATTGCTGATGGCTAGGAGCGGGGTATCTTGACGTGAGTTTGTTGGAGACTGTGCCCATGCTTTAATGAGCTCAACTTCCTTGTTGCGATTAACAGGCAAATCTGCGTCGACGTGGAAGTCGTTTGACGTGACTGTTTTCCCATACTTCCCTTGATGTACAGGAGCTGTGGACATCGCAGATAAATCTGTCAGTGCCCGGGAGCTTAGGCACATAATTGTTGCTGTGGAAGTAGGAGGCCGAGACGCTGGAGGGCCCCATTTTAAGGCTTTGCGGGTTCACGAAAGTGACTGGCTCGCCAAATGGGAGGAGTTTCAAGAGTGGTGCCTTTTACGACATGATGCGCCTGGGAACGGTGCAAGACAGGTGGGTGCGTGAAGGCAGTCCATGGAAGCGTTGGTTGTCGGCTTGGATCTTGTGCAGCAGAGCAAGCGGATGGTAATACTCGGCGCTTTTGGGCTTCCCTTCGATGCGAACGTGGCGCAGATTCAGAAGGCGAATGACGGTGCCACGGGTGTTTTCTTTTATGATGTTTTCCGCCAAGTTCTGTTGGTGTAGGTGGCGACCAATGATTTGAAACTGGATGCCAAGTTGTACTTTGAGCGGGTGAAAGGCTTCAGAGCGGAATGTCGAGAATGCGTCCGATGATAGCATCTTAACATGTACGTCGAATTCGACCTTTACGACGTCGGCCACGTAGAGGATTCCTACAATAACGTCTTGTGCGTCCAGTTTCCGTCGGAAGTACAAACATTTGTGGGCCGATATAACGCATACGAAGTGCATGATGTAACGAAATCCACCATAGCATTTACTGATGCTCGGGTAGGACACATCCGTGTGGAGATGTTGGCCAGGGGCATAGGTCAGTTCGTCATGCGACCATGAGGCTTTCTTGTGGCTGAAACCGACGTGTGACTGGCAGCGCTTGCAGTCGGTGCAGTCCTGCAGATACCGGTCATCACCTGGGCGGATGTTAGTGACATCAGCTGCGATCGTGCGGCGAAGAACCCCGGGCTGCTGGTGGTGAATGCGGTGCCAGCGGGTGACCAGGAGCACTCTTTGAGCGTGCTGAATGGTGCCAGGCTTGTGAAAAGGAGGCAGCGCAACAGGCGGCGTGCTCGGGGAGTTGGCTCGTTTGTCAACTCTGATCTTTGCAACGGCGGCTTGGGCAAGCAACATTTCGAGGTTTGTCGAGTTGGGTGAGTTGCGAATCGCTGCATGGTGAGCATCTGCAACAGCAATGAAGAGGGAAGTGAGGTGGAGGTCTTCAACTGCTAGAAGGCGGCCAGAGATGTTGGAGAAGAATTCCGTGGTCTGATAGATGTCTCCTGCGCTAGGAATGCAATTGCGTAGTGCGTCCCATTCGATGTGAAGGTTCACATGGTGATGCGAGGCGTGATGTGCCAGAACAGCGCTGTACTTTGCCTGTAGCATGTTGTGTGGGACAGCGTTGGCCAGTGCCTCCAACGCGAAGAACGGCGGGTGCTGGCGGAACAGGCGGAGAAGCTCTGGGTCCGAGTGGTGTCCAAATTGTGCGATTTCGTTGAGAGTCGCGTATCGGATGCGATCGGGGGAGACCAGCAGGAGTGCGTTGGAGTAACTCGTGTTGATGGGGTACGAGCCAGTGACCGAGCAGCACTTGGTGCTTTTCTGGAGCGTTTCGCCGATGTGGCCGACATAGTCCGCGTAAGTGGGACGTGCTTCGGACATTATGAGTCCCGTGGGGTCATCGAGAGCGATGCGCCATCGTGAATCGATCGCGGCAAAGCCGGGGCGTGAGGGATTCATGTAGTGGACCCACGTGGAAGGACGCGAGCAGCTGTGCGCGGCAGCCGAGGAGGTGGTGAAGGCCACGACCAGGAAAGCGGTGCCCTTGGGGACAGACAGGGAGAAGGCGTGTTGCGGCGAGAAAGCGGCGGTTTGGTGGGCGCAATCCAGGATCTGGGGGGGTCGCGAATGGAGCGTGAGCGAGGCGCGCGTGAAGTAGCCGCATGCAAGGGCGGTGGCAGCGGTGCCGGGGACGAGTCCATCCAGCTGGTGGGTGCATGTTGACTCGGAAGCGTGGATGCAGCGAAGCGTATTCCAGGAAGCGAGAGTGGGGTGTTGCAGCAAGTGGTTGTGCAGTAGTGTGTAAATACCAGGAGGTACGGGGTGGAAGTCGTGGAGGCATAGGGGGTGCCGTCTGCGCCCAGTCCAAGATCCATGAAGGGCTGCTTGAGACGTGCGAGCATTTGGCAGATGCGTGCATTCTCGGAAATCGACAGTCGAGTTGCATTGTCGGGTGTGTACGAGAAGATAGCCTTGTGTTGATAGTAATCCAAGGTCGAGCGAGTCACAGTGCCGCGAAGGGCGGGGGCGGGTATCCAGAGATCTTCTGGGATGGTGTGACTAGGGTCCAAGAAGGGAACCATACTCGGTGGGGATGTCAACCAGGAGGAGGCGGTTTTCTCGAGAGTAGCCATCTAGCGGGTGCCGAGCGAAGACAGCGAGATAGCGGTGCTTGCTTATGACGTCGCCGAAGGCTGAGGCGTTGTAGACACCAAAGTGTCGGAAGTAGCCCACACTTTGATAGCATTTGGCGAGTTGCGTGTACTCATGATGAGTTTTCGGGTTTGGTGGAACGTCCCCGACAATGGTGTATGTCGGGAGCGTGCAACGAACAACGCGGACTTGTTCTTTAACAAAAAGATCGGCAGTCGCTGGAGTTGCATTGCCATCATGGTCCTTAATTACGCTGCGGTGTTGACAGGGCAGGGTGAAGACAGCCATGTCAAGTCGAGGCAGTCGTAGTTTGCCAGTTTGACGGGCGGCAGTAAGTTGCCTGAGATCCCTGTAGTGCTGAGCATATGGGAACAGTTGTTGCGCGTGGGCGTGCAGGGTGGGGTTAGTTTTACAGGTGACAACGAAAGTAATGCGTTTGTCGAAGCGCTTGCGAAATGAAGTAAATCCTTCTTGGTGGAGTCCACCTGCGATAATGGCAGTGTGCAGCGGATGGGGCTGTGTAAACACAGAGAGTTCCGCGGTGCCAGTGAGCGCATATTTCAAATAGGGGCTCGGCAGTTTGAAAGACTCCGTCAGAAAAGCAGAATGGGCTTGCAATTTGGCAGAATCGAGAAAATGGGACTGGGTGCGGGTCCTTGCGACTTTTGCATAATGTTTGCGATTTCATCCCCTTACCCTGATCGCCGACTGCGGTTGCGATGGAGGACGGTGCCTCATGAATTCTGAGCCTTGCGAGGGCATCCGCCCTCCCGGCGTAGGTTGGCACCTATTCGCCTCCCGGGCGGGCCGGTTGGCAGCCGGAACGTTCGCAGTGGGACGGGGTATGGCCGGGGGGCGAAGACGGAAGGTTATCGACGAGTTGGTTGTCAGTCACATCGCGGTCTCCTCGTCGCATGGCGACAAGCTTGATGGTCACTCTCCGCCGACCGACCTTTCGGCGCTCCTCGTCTACAGGCCCGTGATTCCGGACTGGCACCTGTCGGTCCGGCCTGGCTCCCATGCTCGGGAGAGGTCTGAAGTTAGTTAGTTAGTTAGTTTTCATCCTTGAGGGTCATCTCGCGGCGGGTGTGGAAGCTGACCACATGGGCGAATACATGCTTAGGATGAGATGGCAGTGACAGGAGGCCGTTAGTCTGTCGATGAGCGATGACTACAGCAGTGGTTTTTAAAAGTGATTTGTAGTCATGAGGGTTTGAAGTGGAGTTTTTCACAAGTTTGTACAAATATGGCTTGTGCGGCAGCGGCGGGTTCGTTGCCTGGACGTTTAGAGCTTTTAACTATGATGTCGCCATAACCTGTAAACCTGGTCGGAAATGCGGGACGACTAGGGAAACAAAGTATAATGCGTAGCCAGTAGAGCATTTGATGTCATGTGAGGAGCGACCTGCAGCTTGCAGATATAGTGGCTTAATACCTACGAAGTTGAGGGTGAGAGTGCCCCTTCGCATGCGGATTGTATGCTCGGGGAATCTGCGTATGGGTTCTTGAACCAAATTGGTTGTGGTGCGAGTAAAACAAAAGGAAGCACCGCTGTCGAGCAAAGAAAGTTCGGTGCCGGGGCCGTTGCATCCGTGCAGGGACTTCGTCTTTTTAGAAGTTTTTCCTGCGGTGTATGCTGCGCATAAGAAATCTGCGACTGTTTTGGAAATTGTCGATGATGTAGGAAGTTTGTCACATCGCTAGGCTGGGTGCCTGATTTAATGTTGTTTGGTTGGCGGCACAGGCGTCGTCGGTAACCGTTAGCGAAAAGCCGGGTCTGATGAAGTGCACACATGTAGTCTTGGTGGCGTTGTACGTATTCTTCGATGGTGTCTTCTTGATCTTCGATTTCGGGAACTTGATCATCGTCGTATAAGCCGATGTGACCATGGTCATCATATAAACCGAGTTGGCCTTGGTTATCATATGACGAGCCGTCGTCGATTGCGCCCTCATGAGCTCGATCATATGGCGAGCCGTCGTCGATTGCGTCCTCATCAGCTCGATCATCCGGCGGTTGGTCGGAGGAGTGGAGCTGAAGAAAGTCGGCGGCATCAGTATCAGCCTCAGATAGGAGAATATCGTCAGAGATGGTGGTGGTGAGGTTGATGAGCCTGGTCATGCGGTCAGAGTTGGAGGTGTGTTGCCGGGCAGCTTGGCTGAGGTTACGGATGGTCTGGAGTTTGCGGCGAACATCACGTAGGGGGACTTTGAAACGTTGGTCTGGAGTGGGTGACTTGGGAGGGTGCGTTTGTGTGGGAAATGTGACCTTGCGGAGTGCGGGTGTTCGCGTTTGTCAGGGGTGACCTGAGGAGCGCGAGGATTCCGTTTATGTTTGGTGGGTGTGACCGGGGTGGTCTTGGGCTTGGGACTGTCATTGGTGTCGTAGTATGACGGTGAACGAGGATTTGGAGGCTTTTTGTTTTTCTTGGGGTGGCGGGTGAGTTGTTTCTTGCGATAAGTGTGGAGGTGTTGGATGAGTGCGTTATCATCTTCTAGGTCGAGATTGGCTTCCGCGATAAAGGCGTCGACATGGTCGGCGTCGTCAGGGGATGCGTCGTCTGGATCAGGGGGTATCTCGTCTTCGGGAGGAGACGCGTCATCGTCATATTCGGTGAGGTGGAAACCAAGGGGCGTAAACGGAATCGTGGGTTGTCTTTGTCCTTGGTCGGCAGACGACCGAAGTCGGTGACAAAGCGGAGAGGCTTGAAGTTGAGGGAGTGGTGGGGCTTGAGGTGAGCCCAGAAGTTGCGTTCAAAAGATGATATGACTGTGATGCGCGCAATAAGCTTGGGCAGATGGTGGATCGCAGCCTTATCTTCGTCGAGGTGCGGAGAGTCGTTCGGGGTACGAAGACAGATAGCTAGACGGGCGAAACCTTTGATGTGAGTTGGGGCGCGGGAGTCAAGTAAACTTGGGGGATACTTGAAGCGAAGGATTTTATGAATTTCGTCTTTGATCGTGTCGTCGTCGAGTTGGAGAGAAGGATCGTCGGTGATTTGACGTAATTGCTGTTGGACGTGGCGCATATAGTCGATATAGTGCGCTGGTTCGTGGATCTCCGGGTTGAACGGTGTCTCCAGGAACGAATTGAAGACATAGTGAGCATGATGGACATGGTTCTGGCCCGTGTGCTTATCAAGGGCGATGCAAACTTCGTGTACGAATTCGAGGCCTATGGGGTGAGAGGATCCGAGTTTGTCGATTTCGTCGTATGCGGGGTGCTTGACAGAGTCGCGACCGGCGTGCAGAAAACGGCGAAATATAGGGTGTACGGTCTCGCGGAGATAGACGACGAAATCAGCTTCTTTATCTTCTAGGTGAGGTTGCGTGATAGGATATGGCTTTCCTTTCGACGAATCGGTGGTGTCTTTGTCTTGTGCTTGGAGTGTTTGGAGTTTGGGCTCATCGATATTGTCAAGGTAATCTTTACCGAACTTGCGGTATACGCCCTGGTAATAGACCAAGCGTCCTTGGAAATCTTGGGTGTTGCCAGCTGTGGCATGGTGTTCGCGGCGTTGGTCGTATTCTTCCATGCAGTGGCTGAGGAGTGTGTCAGCTAGATCGTTAGATCCGCGTATAACGGATTCCCACGTGTAGAAGCCTTGCAGGAAGTATTGCGCAATGCCAGTCTCGGGCATGAGATGTTCGGCGAACAGCTGCATAACGTGGTAAGAGAGCATTTGGGGGGTGACTTGAGCGCCGTCCATGGACTTGAGGACAGAGCCAGTGGGGTCCGAGAAGGTGGTGGCCTTGCTCTTAGGGTCTTGTGGAGCCATAGTGGGGGGAGCAGTCGCTGCTGCGACGGCAGGTGGTGGGGTGTTGGCTGACATCTGTGCGGCGACAGCGGCTGCGACCGCGGCTGCGATGCGAGTGTCCATCTCTGATCTCAGAGTTTGTATCTCTTGTCGCAGATATCGGTTGCTTTGATTGCGAGTGGCCATCTTGTTCTTGTTGGTTCAGGAACGTCAGAGAGCGGAACTCAACTGGGAATCCTGTACTCTACCGAGACCGGACTGGTGCCCGTATACCTAGTAGAGACAGGAAAGAATCACTGTGCTCCTGGTAGAGAACGATGGCAGTGGTAGCGCCACTCTGACGCCCTGTACCTAACGACACAAAGAGCGGCACGGTGTTCGACACAGTGATTTTATTGGTGATTGGGCGTGAGTGTGAGTATGGGGGGGGGTGGTACTAACCCTAAATCGAATTTTATATCTTTACGCCCTCGCAGATTGAACTCGGTGATGAGCGAAAATCTGGAACAAACAAAACAATGTCTGGCCAAAGACAAATAGACGTTGAGTTGTGAGGAGCCGTGGAACGAGAAGTGTGCGAAGTGCACGAGAGAGATAGAGTAGAGCGACGTAGCAGGGGAGTGTGAGTGAGAAAGGAGAAAGAGCGCAATGTAGAACGTGGAATAGGTAGAGAGGGGAAACAAAGTGAAAAGGAGAATGCAAGAGGAGGCGAATAATCGAAAAGGGGAAAAGCATCGATCGTAAAGAAGAGGGGACGTGGAAGAAGATGATAGGTGGGCTAATGGTGAAATACGGCAAATTCAGTACTAGAGATCAGAACATCATCTTGTTCAGTGACTGATGAAAGGAGGATGTAATGACAACATCGTGAAGAATAAGCGAGTGTACGAGTGTCATCGTCGAATACGAGAGTTGCATGCATTAAGTCGTGGGTGTTCCGTGACACAGGACGACGGTGCGTGCGGGTGGATAAATCCTAAGTGGCTGAGGGATCCTCGTAGTATAGCGGGCGGTCTAACTGATAACAATAGTAGGGATCACGGGTCAGGCAGTCGTGAAGTGTACAACAGACCAATGACGGTTCGAAAGGCGAATAGCGAGAGTGGCCATAGGAATGAGTCCTCCGATATGTGTTCACGCTCATCATCATGGTCTAGCGCGCCCCGCAGGTACGTAGTAATTACATGTTACCCTGATGTGTTGCTATGTATCGTCTGTCGTGTGAAGAGGCTAGGGGGACCACTGCCTGGGTTCCCTGAAACCTACCTTTTTGCCAGACTCACGCGGTGAGACGGGATGGTCTCTCAGTGATCTAACCACTGCCTAGCGGAATACTCTGCAACGCGAAACGAGAGCATTTGGGGGGTGACTTGAGCGCCGTCCATGGACTTGAGGACCGAGCTTGGCGGGCCACTGAAGGTGCTGGCCTTGTTCTTGGGGTCTTGTTGAGCTGGAGTGGGGGGAGCAGTCGCCGCGGCGACGGCAGGTGGTGGCTGCATTGCATTAAATCTAGCTTCGAGTGCTTGGAAGCGAGCGTCGTTCGCTAGAGCTTGTGCTTGCAGTCCCCTTTTATGCTTTGCCTCTAAGCGAGCTTCTTGATCTTTCAATGCTTGAGCATGTTGCTGAAACTCCTTTTGGAGTTATTGATTTGTTAAATCTTGTTTTGGTTCAGGAACGTCAGGGAGCGGAACTCGACTGGAAATCCTGGTACTCTGCTGAGACCGGACTGGTGCCCGTGACCTAGAGAACAGTAATCACAACTGTGTTACCCTTCAGCAGAGTGAGAGCAGTGGTAGTCTACCCTCGTCCTGTGCTCTAACAACGAGGACAGCACGGTGTGAATAACACTGCATTTTTCTGAATTAAAAGTGAGAATAAGAGAGGGTTAACCCTAGGATATGGGGTACTAACCCTAAATCGAATTTTCTATCTCTACCTCCTACCCCACAAAACCACACACATCCTTTCTGCACCCCCCCCCCCCTCCTCTTAGCAGTCGACCTTTAAAGACAGACAGACGCAGGGGACGCACATTGAACTTCCCGTTTTTTGCGATACGTTTAGTATGCATTATACTGAGCTGGCGACGACGGTTTCGCGAACGCATTAATCACCCGACCTGTGCGCCCCCTAGGTCTGAAACTAGGCCCTCTATTTGAAGTTTTGACTCGGCTCCCAAAGAGCGTCACTGGAAAGCTTAAGTGTACAAGTGTGGTATATGTCCTTCAACCAGTTCCCCTCGATTCCCCCGATATTGTCATCTTTCATCGAACTCAAGTCTCCATTGACTCCATGGGGTCGTCGGTGCAGATGGTATCGGTATCGCCGGGGTCGTGGTACTTGGCGAAGACGCCTTCGTTCCCAACGATTCCTTTGAAGTAGCCTTTTCCCAGCTTGCGAATGAGATCGCCCACCTTGCCGTTGCATCCCTTTGTCGTCTCCTGGGTGGTTTTGCAGCGGAGATGTGGGCGCGAGTTTCTTCCGGCGGAGCGTCGCAAGCAACTCGCGCCCCGTCGGTCCGGCTGGCGGGTCGAAGTTGTGCTCGTATTGGCGCAGAGCAGCGCCGACAGCGGCGTGGTCCATCTGTGAGAGAGGGATCTTGTTGCCGGCTTCGTCGGTCTCGAAGAACGTTTTCGTCGGGAGCTCGTTCTCGAGGTTCATGAGCTTCGCGATAGATTCAATGACGTTCTCCTTTTTCTTCTCGTTGGTGGCGACCTCGTCCAGGAGCAAGCACTTCGGGACCGGGAAACTCCTCCTACAAAGGACAGAGATGATGAGCCGAGTCATCGGCCACCATGTCGCCCCTTTTATTCTTCTTCTGGACTGGCGTTGCTGTTGTGGCGGAAACTCCCGCTTCCTAAGGCTTACCCCTCATTTAGGGCCCCCCTTATCGGGGGCACCCTACTCCGTTCTGATGATGTCAGTTTTCTCTATGACATCATCTCCCTTTTCCTTGACATGTATCACCCTGATTTATGTGATTCGATAATATCCTTACTACTAATCGACAGATGTTTGTCTGTTTGTCTGTTTGTCTGTTTGTCCCCCGATTTAGGGTGCGGATCAGGTAGGCCCGCGAGCCAGCCATTGATCCTCCAAGCCGTCTACGGCGACCTCGCAGACTATTTCCACGACCCGCGGCGGCTCTTTCAGCGCGCCATTCTCACGCCCCGTCGAAACGATGTTGTCGATGCTGACAACGCACACATGACCGCGGCCTTTTTTTCCCGGAGACGAGGCGTCGGAGTTCTTTTCGGCCGACTAGGTTGGGTCGGAAGACGACGCCTCGCTCTTTACAGTCGAGTTTTCGACTCCCTGACAACCAACGGCATGCTGACTTTGATCGCGAGCTTAAAGTCTTCGCAAACTCGACCCGTCGCACGGCCACTGCAACGGTACCAGATACGTGATCGATCGTGTCGTGTCACCGTGGCTCCTCCTACCTGTATCCCTTAAGGCCCGCCGACGCCAAACGATCAACAAGAGCCAGGGCCAGACGGCCCGCGAGGTCGGTGTCCTCTTGCACAAGCCCGTCTTCTGTCACGTCGAGCTCTACGTGGCTCTCTGTCGATCGGCAACCCCGAGGATATACTCTTCTGAGTCGACGACTCCACCCTACCCCACACGTGCTACGCAATACCTATAAGCCCCCTCCCGGCGTCTACACGCGCACTGTAGGTGAACTTACTGGGACCAGGTGAACTTACTGGGGTTTGAGATTGGGACTAGGTGAATATAGTGACCAGGTGAACTTACTGGGACCAGGTGAACTTACTGGGGGTTTTAGAGTAAACTCAAAGGCTAGCGGGGTGTGCGGATCAAAGCAGCTTAGATTGGCGGAGGCGAGAGCGACGAGCTCGAAGGAGTGGGTGTGAGCACGAAAGGGTTTACGCCGAACTTACTGAGGTTAGAGATTTGGACTAGGTGAACTTACTGACCAGGTGGACTTACTGGGACCAGGTGAACTTACTGGGGTTAGAGATTGGGACTAGGTGAACTTACTGGCCTGCACTTGTCTTAATCATAAAGCAACAGCCGATCCTCAAGTTGTGAGGACCAGGCACGGGAGTTATTTGTGATTGTGTGGCGAGAGAGCGGCCTTCCTCGTCCAGTGACTCCATAAAGGGCACGGACGCGAGCGGCGAGCCTAGATTTGAAGGTGAGCCAGGTAGGCGTAATTTCCTGTAACGCCACAGGTGGCTGAGGAATACGAGAGTCGAGCGAACATATCAGTCGCAGCGGACGAGTGCATCTTGCATTCTCTACACGGTCCGGACAAACCGTGCGCGCCCTGATCAAGCGCGCCGACGAAGAGCTCAAGAGGGACCATCGCCGTGGGAAAGTTCCCCGGCCGGATACGTTAGTCGTCGGAGGTGACGTCGCGCGGATCGGTTCGAGCCGACGCGCAACCCGGGTACCGCTGCCGCAGGCGAGCGGATTGAGATCGCAGCTCACTGAGGCATTGATTGCCGGGCAGAGACGAATTCTGCCGCCCACCGGAACTGATAGATCAGTCGGTGGAAGACGCACGCGGCGACGATATTACGCGTGACGTGGACGAGTAGAGGTCCCAGAGTCGGAGGAACACGAGAACGACGACGACTCAACCATTTTGGACCCGTTCTGACTTTGGCCGATTAGAGCGAGCCGGAGCCGATATGGAGGACGATGATGCTGCTGACGAGCAGATACGAGAACCCGAACCTTCTTGTCGTCCCGAGGGGACGAACGAGCGGAACGATGATGATGAAGATGAAGTTGATGATAATGCGGATACGGACTATGCTACCGAGGATGATGACGATGAAGAAGAGCTGGACTACGACGGCGATGAGCCGTTGGAAGCGCCGCAGGAGAGGCAACCGACAGCCCAGTCAACACGTGCACGAAGCACAGATGCAACGAGCATGAACGAGTTTTACGAAGCTCATCTACGCGAGTTACGCCGAGAAAACGAACGCGCGCAAGAGAGACTTCTACAGCAGATAGCAGAAGAAAATGAGCGAAAGGAACGACTACGCCGAGAGGAGTTATACGAACTGCGAGAGCAACTACGGAAAGCAAAAGCCCGATCAGAAGAACTCCAAGATCGAGTAGAGCTATTGACCCAAGAGAGGGACGAATTACGTACGCCGAGTCGCTTGAGGCGAGCGAGCAGCCCGGGATCCCGACCCGAGGATGAACCGCCGCCTACACGAACACGCGCGAAAGTTAGGAAGCCGCGCTACGACGACGATGATTACGAGACTAAGGAGGAGACGCATGACGACGGGAAGGTCGACAACCAGAAGTTCCTCATGGACTTCACTGACCGGTTCGCCAGCGCGCTAGCTAAACATGATCGCAGCAAGGATCGGCGATCAACCTCCGGATTGAAGACTGAAGCGTTTGAATTGGTTCTTGATGGTCGCGACCAGGACCAGTTCGATTTAGATGCAAACAAGTGCAGGCCAGTAAGTTCACCTAGTCCCAATCTCCAACCCCAGTACACCTGGTCCAGTAAGTTCACCTGGTCCCAATCTCTAACCCCAGCAAATTCGGCGTAAACCCAATCTCTAACCCCAGTAAGTTCGGCGTAAACCCACACGCACTCTCCTTTGAGCTCGTCGCTCTCACCCCCGCCAATCTAAGGCGCTTTGATTCGCACACGCCGCTAAGCTTCGAGTTTACTCTAAAAGCCCCAGTAAGTTCACACTTGGTCTCAGTAAGTTCACCTGGTCACTAAGTTCACCTAGTCCCAATCTCTAACCCCAGTAAGTTCACCTGGTTCCTGTAAGTTTACCTGGTCCCAGTAAGTTAACCTATAGTGCGCGTGTAGACGCCGGGAGGGGTCTTATCGGTATTGCGCAGCACGTGTGGGGTAGGGTGGAGTCGTCGACCCAGAAGAGGATATCCTCGGGGTTGCCGATCGACAGAGAGCCACGTAGAGCTGGACGTGGCAGTAGACGGGCTTCGCCAAGAGGACGCCGACCTCGCGGGGCGGCTGGCCCTGGCTCTTGGTGATCGTTTGGCGTCGGCGGGCCTTAAGGGATACAGGTTGGAGGAGCCTCGGTGACAACGACACGATCGATCATGTATCTGGTACCGTTGCAGTGGCCGTGCGACGGGTCGAGGTTGCGAAGACTTTAAGCTCGCGATCAAAGTCAGCATGCCGTTGGTTGTCAGGGAGTTCAAAACTCTTGAGAGCGAGGCGTCGTCTTCCGACCCAACCTAGTCTGCCGAAATGAACTCCGACGCCTCGTCTCCGGGAAAAAAAGGCCGCGGTCATGCGCGCGTTGTCAGCATCGACAACATCGTTTCGACGGGGCGTGAGAATGGCGCGCCGAAAGAGCCGCCGCGGGTCGTGGAAACAGTCTGCGAGGTCGCCGTAGACGGCTCGGATGATCAATGCCTGCCTGGCTCGCGGGCCTACCTGATCCTTACCCTAAATCGAGGGACAAACAAATCCCAGCACTGCAGCAGGACGTCACCCTTCGTCGCACATACGTCCGGCGGCAGCATGCGTACGACCGACGGGCGGGGCCCGTCCTCTCTTCGCCTGCCCCACGCCTCGGCGATGACCCCGACTAGGTCCCGCGTACTTATCACCGCCCGTCAGGCACATCCCTCATACCCCACAAACCCACCCACATCCTTCATTAGGGTCGGATAAGAAAGCTCAAAACTAGGCCCTAGCCTACATTTCGAACACCAAACGAGAAACCCTCATTCAAAAGTGGATTGTCTCAGGCTATGTTTCAAACATAGCCTGCAAAATCACAAAATCGGCGTTCCGCCCATGGAATCGGCCGAAACGAGCAAAGAGTCGGCCCCGGGTCCTTCTGTAACCCCTGTGGACCCTTCGGTCCCGGCTGAGTTGACGAAAGTGTCGAAAAAACCCGCTGCCAAACGTCAACGGCGAAAAAACCTCTTGAGGGGAGAGTGCGTGTGCTGCGTAGCGAGGCTCGACGCCGACGAGACGGCCAGGGGCCAGCCGCTCGACCTGGAGCGACTCCTGAATATCGAGGGCGAGCTGCCCGACAAGTTCTACGTGTGCTCGAAAATGTGCCGGGACGACTTCACCCCGAGCAAGCTACACACGACGAAGGGCGCGAAGGCCGTTCTCGCCCGGATCTCCGCGTCGCTAACTAGGACTCTCAAGACAACCATCCGCAGCGGGGACGAGGTCCTCATCGAGCACGACTTCTCGGCGGGGCACAACATCCAGGGCGGCAACGGCGTTGTCCTGGGCCTAATCTACAACAACACTGTGTGTCGGGTCGAGTCATACGACGTGAAAACGATTCAGCAGGGAGAGATCCGCGTCCCGTTCTCCCACGTCAAGGCCAAGCCCGACAAGGAGAACGACACCCCCCCGATTCGGCGACTACCACCCGGACGGCCAGCGCGTCCGACGCTTGGATCGAGTGGGTCATCGGTTATCTCCACACTGTCGTCGTCGTCGGACTCGAATGTGCGGATCTCGGAGCTCGAGAAGGAGGTGTCGAAACTCCGGAGCACGGTCGACAAGCTCACGGCGGCCAAGACGGCTCAGCACTCTCGCTCTGTCACCGCCGAACGCGAGACGAAAGAAGCCCACGCCGACGCCTTCGCCGCGGAAATGGCGGCCGCCAAGGCAGACGCGGCGCGTCTCGAGGCCAAGTGGAAGTACGAGGACGAGGTCCGGGATGCCGCACGTCGGGAGGCACGGCTCCAGGTCCGCATCGAACGCCACCAGGCCTCCAATGAGAAGCAGCGCGACCGCGATGCCGCGAGGCTGCAGCGAGCCATCGACGAGCTCAACGCGACCAAGGCCCAGTCGAACGAGGCGGCGAGACAGGCTGCGGCGGCGGCCGAGTTTCGGGAGAGGAACCGACTGAAGAAATCGGACCCTCGGGCCATGCGACAACTCAAGAACAATTACGCCGCCCTCAACCAGGAAGCGAAGCAAATGGAGATAAAGCTCGCGGCTGCCGAGGACCGCGTCCAGGCCCGGGAGGAGGAGATCGAGCGGCTGCGGGAGCGGGTCGCGGTCCTCGAGAAGCAGAACGCCGAAGTGTGGGTACCGCGGAAGCCGTCCGGCAAGGGCACTCCGTGGGACTCGAAGCTCAGGGTGCTGTGTATGAAACTGCTCGCCTCGCGGGTTGCGCCTGCGGAAATCCCCGAGGTCCTGGTCTCGGTCGTCGAGGCGGTCGTTGGCCCGGAGCGAGTGCGCGACATGGAGCTCCCGTCCGCACGCTTCATTCGCGACCTGCGCTCCGAGATGGGTGTCCTTCACGAGGCCGCCGTCGCCCTCGCCGTGGGATACGGTGACGTCGTCGACGCGGCGACGGACGCGTCGCCGCTCGACGGCAAGGAGATCGCGACTACCCAACTTCGCGTCACACGCGGCGGCGTGACGGAGAACTGGACGCTGGGCGCGAGCGAGATCTCCGACCAGAGCGCGCCTGGCGAGGCCAAGGCGATCAACGATCGGTTTGGTGACCTGAATCGAGCGCTCCAGCTCGTTAATCAAGTTTACCAGGAGCTCTACGGAGCCGACGCTGCTGCGGAGGCGCTCCCGGCCGCCGGCAGCGCCGGCGTGCAGAATCTCGCCGGCCGGGCCATCGTTACCGACAACGCCTCCGCCGCCATCGCATCGGTCCGCGAGCTCCAGGAGCATGTCCTCGCGGCGGTGCAGAAGGAGATCGGGGAAGAGCTGTGGAATTTGATGACGCAAGACGAGCGCGACGCGAAGACTCGTGTCTTTCACGGGAACTGCCAGCGACATCTCGGTACGTCGTGCCGTCCCACCAGCAATTTGTTGAGCAGGCAACACATGGCTCGACGGCGGCGCCGCCGAGGAGGCCAAGATGCTCGACACGCTGCTGAAGGATAGCATCGAGAGCTCGGAGGCGAAGCACCTGCGCCTCACCGGCGAGTTGAACAAGGTCATTCATGCCTTGTCCAAGTGTATCGGCGAGGGCGTGGATCGCTACGGGAAGGGCTTCGGGACCCCTCTCCGGGCATTCCTCGAGGAGAAGCACCCGTCGGAGCTCTACCTCACGCTCGGCCGCACGGACAAGGGGACGCGGCAGGACGCGTGCACCAACGCGGCCTGGGTCATCTTCCACAACCTCCCGTTTCTCGTCGAGTTCCTCGAGAACGCGAGCTACGCGCCGCAGAACATCCTCAGGAACAACCTCTTCTCGACCTTGTCCTCGCAGGAGGTCGCCGGAGCCATTCGAGCCCGAGCGATCATCGACGACAAGCTCACGGTGCCTTTCCGATTTTTCGCCGCATCGGACGCCCTCGAGGGTTGGTCGGTTCTCGACATGGCGGGCGTTCTCGAGCGAGTGCATGCCTTCTTCCAAGTCTGCCAGGATAATCCACAACTCGTTGCGACCGCCGGTTACGAGGCCTTCGACACTGAGATCGCCACCTACGCCCAGTTCCTCGAGACGCGGGCCGGGTCGGCGAAGCTGTCCGTCGACGGCCAGTCCACGATCCGCGACGTCGCGGCCGTTCGGGCGCGGCTCTACGCTCCGACTGACACCAATGATCCAGAGGCCAAGACCATGCTCGACGCGCTCCGGGCCTGGGGCCGCGGCATGCGCCGCACGTTCGAGGGGGGCAGTCTATGCGCTACGTCGGCGACGGCGACCTCGCGGCGGTCAACCAGACGTCGGAGCTCCGGAGGGCCTTCGACGGCGCGCGGCGGAACTCGAACGAGGTCGAAGGCGAGTTTGGCGTATTGAAGTATTACAACGCCTCCTACGTCAACATGAGCGTCGTGAACTGCGTCGGGGTCGTCGCGTGCCAACGGGACCACATGTTCGACCGGGCCGCCACGAGTTTTACGACCAAGCGCCGGCGACGCGTCGCCGACGAGGTCGCTGGTCGAACGACGACGAAGGCTCGAATGCGCGATCGAGTTGGTGGAGGACGTCTCGCCACGCTCGGCGACGACTTTCGAGGAGTGTTGATGGAGGCGGCTCGTCGTGGTCGGCAGAACCACAAGGAGCAGGCTGCCGCGCGCGCGGAGGCGGCGAAGGAGCACCATCGCCGTCGCGCCGCCGCGTTCGTCGAGAAGGCCCTCGAGCGCCAGGTGAACGACTACGCCAAGGCCCAGGAGGCCATGAAAGTCAAGCCTGTCGTCGACGAGCAGGCCCTCGTCGGGAGGACCCTGCTCTCGACGGTCAAGAAGCGACTTGATGCGGCACTTAAGCAGATCTCGAGCGACGCTGCGCGGTCGAAGGTCCTCAAGGAGAACATCGACAGGTACGTCGTCGGCATGGGCATGGGCGACCTCAAACCCAAGTCCTACACCTCGGGCAAGGACCCGACGATCGGCTCGGCCGGTTCCAAGGCCAACATCGAATTCCTCACCGCGCACCTCGAGTACGTCTACGAGCAGATCAAGACCAACTCCCGCGAGTTGGTCGCCGAGGCGGTAGTCCCGGGCGAGCGCCGACGGCAGCTGCCAGTGCTCGGGACCGCGACGGCCCAGCGTCTCGAACTCGACGCGAGGCGGCACTTGAGCGTTGACGAGCTCAAGGCCAAGGTTGAGGAGTGCCGCGCCTTTCGCCATCCGAGGAAGCGGACGCGGACAACGAGTGGCCGCTCGAAGCTACCGACGATTGACGTGGCGTTGGTCGGGTCACGCGTCGAGGTTCTCTGGGAGTTGTCGGGGCACCCGGGCTGCTACTGGATGCCCGGCACCATCGAGGCGGTATCCGACGAGAACTCCAAGGACGGTCGCAAGAAACTCGGGCTGGGTTGGATCTTCGTTTCCTATGACGACGGTTTCAGCGGGTGGCTCCTCGCGAACCGCCCCACCTTCTTCAACGGCTCCAAGCCGGCTTCCTGGCGCTTCGTGTCCGAGGACAACGAATACGACGACGACGACGACGAGGAGGAGGAGGAGGACGCGATGGACGTCGACGACGACGACTACGCATAGCTGCGTTCGCGGGCCCCGACGCCGGTCTCCCGAGGACGCCCGGAAAGACGAGGACACTAGAACTGGCCCCAGCGAACAAAAGGCGCCGTCTAAACGCCCACACGACCCTCATTGGGCCTACGGACATTCCCGATGCGCCGGTTGTTGTATTTGGAGCCGATGGCGTCGTGCAGAGTAGAGCCACCTAGGCCCCCGCCTCCACCGAGGCGCCAAAATACCTCACTCCCAAGTAGATTCGCCAAATCGGCAGCTACGGACTTCGTTCCAAGATAAAATCGGCACCATTTTGGGTCAACTTGGCGACGGACAAAAAAGCCCGCCAATCCTTGGGGATTTTCGGCCCCGGCGCGGGACCCCCGAGTTCCTTATCCGACCCTACTCTTAGCAGTCGACATTTAAAGACAAACAAACAGACAGACAAACATCTGTCGATTAGTAGTTAGGATGCCGTGATGAGCACGATAGCCGACGACAATTTCAGCATGGAAAAGCTGCGGCATCTACTGCCGGTAAGCTTACGCGACACCGTCGCGCCGATTTTCCGAGAACACTTGGACGAGTGCAAGGACCTCGACCATCCGGCGTCTTTTTATTTACGTCGGGATGTCGACGATGACGAGTACGGTTCAGTGGTACGACGACTACGACGACTGAACAGAGAGTACTGCCTCGAGATTTTGAAATACTTCCGATCGAGTTGCCCTTTGCCTATGACGACAGAGGAGTTATTACGAAAGCTTCAGAGTACGACCCAGGCGACTGTTCCGAAACGGCCTGGGGATCGCCATGTGCACACTTATTGCACCAAATTCCAGAGCGAGGCGATGGCCTACTGCTCTGTGGCCAACCGAGACCTCAATGATGTGGAGATCATTTCTTACTTGATACGTGGACTGGAGTCCAACAAGTTACGATCCCGCGTGCGAACCATGCGCAGCGGGCACCCGACTACGTATAATACGCTTACGTCAACGTTGTCACTGATTACGCGGCTCGAGAACGATTACGCGACCGCGTTGGCGGAGCGGAGCAGCCGCAATTCGCCGAACCCGTCGGGCGGGAAGCCGCAGAAACCGTCGCCTGGACGCGGAGGCCGAGCGCAAGCCTCGGGACCGAAAGATAGGAAGAAGAAATATGAATCGTTACATTTAGAAGAGAATCCGAAAAGTGGTACGAGCTCACATGCAATAATTGTGGATTTTCCCTGTCGACCCACGACAAGGATGAACATGGGAGCCGCGTCTTTTGCACCCGCGAACCCGATGAATATTATGTTGCGATGTGTAAGTACATCGAAAACGACAAGAAACCTCTCTCTCGAGGCAGATGGGAGAGTCGACAGAAGAAGGATACCCAGTCGCGCGATGATGGCAGTTCGAATGCCACTCTCGGTTCGAGCGATGCTCATGATATTCAGAGCAGGCTCAACGACGTGGGCACGCAGCTGACCACGGTCATGGATTCCGTGAAGCACTTGAAAGATGGACACGGCCGATCGTTTTCGACACGACCTGGCCGTCGAGACAGCCGGAACCCCCGACGCCGCGACAAGAGCCGCAGCAGCTCGCGTCCGCGCCGACGGAAAGAATGCCGGAGCCCTAGCAGACATTCGCGCCGACGCCGGCGACGAAGATCTCGCGATCGCGATTCGGACGGTGGACGTTACCGAGAAGATTTGGGTCATTCGCCTGCTACGTTCGCGTTTACGACCCCTTGCGGTCAACAGTTACCATTAGGAGTGATGATGTACCCGACAACGGACACCCGCTCCGACAACGCAGCCGACGCCCCTGCCGCGGCCGCATTCGAAGTTCGTGCTCGTCCGCCGTCGGACGAGCCACCCAACGAAGTGCTGACCGATCGTCGATCTTTGGCACAGTTTTATGAAGAGACGTCGAGCGATGAACTCGAAGAATCGAGCGATGAACTCGAAGCTCCGCGATACTGGGAAGGCGATTCGGACTCGGACGCCGAAGAAGCGTCACCTTGTGAACCAGTGTCCGAGATTACGTTACTTGACGAGTTGTCCACGGACGACCCACCGTTTGTTTTTGACGAGGAAGCCCTCGACGCTATCGGCTTATCTTTGGATCCTCCAGAGATGACCTTTGGCGACCGGACTGGCAGTGAGCCAGACCTGGAGTTTTGCAGCGATAGCACGGATGATCGCTAACCGTTGGTTGCGATGGAGGACGGCGCCTAACACGCTTGCTCCCTGCGGCGGCCCCGGCCGTCCCGGAGTGAGACGGTGCCTGCTCGCCTCCCGGGCTGGCCGGTTAGCACCCGGAAAATCCGCGCTGGGCTGGGGTTCGCTCGGTTGGGCAGAACGCTACGGACAGGTCGGGTCGACGATTGTTTCGTGGCCAACGACGTTTGCGGCGGCCACGCGCCACCTCTTTTGCACGACGACTCACAAGACCGCGCGCAGTGGCGGTCCGTCATCAACGAGTCCTCGTCCCTCGCCTCTGCCCCACTGCTTGATTTTCCTCTGTGATTCCGGATCGGCTCCTGCCTGTCCGGCCTGGCCCGCATGCTCGGGAGAGGTCTGAAGTTAGTTAGTTAGTTAGCACGGATGATCATTCGACCGATGAGACGATGACCATTGCGAGTGATGCAGACGACGATCTTACGATAGAGTTGACGTCGGGGACGACGCCATCTTTTCCTGCGGACCCCCCCCGAAACGGTTTCAGTTACGACGGATCGAGCCACGGATACGCCGATGGAAGAAAAGGATAAGAAATCGCATAATGCGCCTGACGAGAAGCTACGTGCACGGTCCGAAGACGAAAGGGTCGCTTCTCGATTGAGCAATGCCGGATTGTCCCCGCCCAGAAGAAGAGAGAGCCGTGACGGCGTTGCCGGAATCGAGCTGAACCGACCGAAGGAAGATGGATGTAGAAGAAGATTAGCAGGTTCTGATTGGGACGAAGATGAGCGACGTGGAACCTGCAGGATTGTGGACGACGAACTCGGAGCTTCTGCTAAGAAACCAGAACGACCGCTCGGCTACGGAATCGAAGCCGCAGTTGACACGGAACCGATCGGCACCGTCGGTGACGATCCGCAGATGACGAAAGAATCTACGGACAAATTCTGGACAGACGATATGAACGAGTTGTGGGAGAGGTCTTATGCTTCCGATAAAGCGTCGAAGAACGGACATCCCTTCACCAGATTGAAATTCCCTCCGAGTTGTCTATTGAGGAAGAGCGGAAGCCACCAGATAAAGAGGCTTTGCCGGGACGCTGCGTTCGATGACGCCCGAAGACGATGATACGAGAGCTCCAAGCCGGCGGTTGTCGATGCCCAACCCCGGCGACGAGCGAGTTCCAGAGCCCAATGTTTCTCACACTTCGTTGACGCGCGACGATGGCAAGACTACGCAAGATGATTTGGTTCCCTCAGTTGCTTGGATACGGGTACTCTTACGTTTAGGCTGTCAATCTTGCAGGAATCGTGACGGACCGAAATTTCGACGACCATCGGGTCGATGGAATGGCAGATGTTTCTTATTTTGCCGTGAAATGGCCGAAAGTTGGCAAAGACACGTTGATTTTCGAGGAAGGCGAGCTTCCGTTAAGCGCAAGCTTGTGTGCGGACGGGGTGGGGTGATACGACGACGATCTATCGTTGGATCGCGATACGGGTCGCTCATCGCCGACGAAATCGCGCCCCGTGTCGCTTGGGCCGACACCAATCAACATGTTCCCCCTGTTGGAGAGGGCGCGATATCGAGTTTTAGGAGCCGTCGCGGGACTACGTCCAAGATCGATCGTTTTATCGACCCAGGCTCGGTCGACCCCATCAAACGGGCGCAAGCAGATTGAAAGCAAGGGTTGGTGAACGAGTCGATGCACCCATTGTGACCTTTCGATCTGTTTACGATCGAGACCTGATAACCGTGCCGATTTACAATCATCAGCACGACGCCTTTCGGCAGAGTCTCGACCTGGTCGAGACTCGAGTTTACGCTCGTTTGAGCACGAATAAAGATCTCCGCAGCCCGCCGCAGGAACGAGCGGTAGCCTTGACGACGCGGGGATATTCTACGACCAAACTCCCCCAGCTCCGGGAGAAGCCGTGCGGGAAGTAGTTGCTTACGCTGCGCGCACGCTTCAAATCGAGCACGGTCGAACTTGCAATTTACCGGTCATTTTGTCGAAGCCTATGGAAAAAGGACAGGTTTTCGTCGCTACGCTTGCTGAAAACGAGCAGTTGGGAGTTGTCGAAGGGATGTGTTCTTCTTGCGAAGAGCACGACAGGTCATCTGCTCGCGTCGTCCCTGTTTCCACGGGAAGTGCCGACAGTCGTCACTCAAGGCGAGTTCTCGCATTGGCGACATCGTTCGGTACGAAGATGAGCTGAACCGTTTATACGATCAACGAGCTTACGAAACAATCAAAAGAAGGGAAGAAGGGTACGACAAGGGAACCTTTCTTTCACCGTTTCCGCGTAGTCACTTACGCGCTGCGACAACTACCCGCCGGATGTTGCTTGAGACGGCGAAGAAGGACGCTCAGCCGTGCTGTGGCCCCCGGCGTCCTCCCTCAAACGACCAAAAGAGACGACGATTTTCGCTCGACGGTCGGGAAGAAGATGAAAAGAAATGCCGCGTGATCACCGAAGCAGAGATCCGCCGCCGCTGCGAAAAAGGTTCATGGTTTGAATCACTAGCGCAGGGTGGTGATGCTGTTCAGTGGAGCCGGAGGCAGCACTTTAGGTCTCCAACGAGCTAACGAAATGTGTGGGGCGTCGTTCCGAGTCGTGCTAGCACTCGATGCGTCGGGCACCGCCAACAATATTCACTGCAAGAACTTTCCGAATATTCCTGTGGTGCAGCACACGCTTTGTGGTCGCTATGTTACAACCCTACGGTTGATCGAATCTTATTTACCTTACGCGGAATGGTCGTCGTCGATGTGTATCGCGTCACCACCCTGCGTACACTCCGCTCTGTGCAACTTGACTTCCAGAGATGTTGGGAAGGGAGTCACCGCCACCCACTGGACGATGAAATTATGCAAGATGGCTGGTTTCTTCATGTGGTTGATAGAGCAGGAGGCCTCGATTATTTCTTATGTTGCGCGTTTACACCCTTACGTGTACGTCGTCAATTTTTACGACAAAACGCCCAGTTTGATGAACTGTCGCGTGCGGTTGTTGGTTTCCAGCCATCCGCTCCATTTGCGCGTAGTCACCAGGACTTGCAAGAATATGCAACAAGAGTTCGCCGCTGCGCTTGGCTACGCAGATGAACGGCATTTACTTCATATGAACAATATAGGATCATCACGAGCCGCGACAGACTCAGCTTATACCGTTGCGCGTGTCCCGCTTCGCGTAGGACCGCACCGTTCCGATTACAGATCTTTGAATCTGAAAATGACTTCGGAGTTGCTGACGATGCCCCTGGATTTTGGTTGGGTCGGCTTCTCCAGGACGATCTCGTTGAAACACTTGGCGTCCGTCGTGCCACCAGACACGATGGCCTTATTAGTACTCGATTTGCACAACTCTGTGACCAAGGATTTTCACTTGAGCGGCGAGGCTTTGCCGTCCGCGTTGAGTCCTGCAGACCGGCCGTTTGATTATTATTTGCAAATCGACGAAACCACTCTTCGTAACGTACAAGTTCCGCTGTTAAACACGCGCATACGTGTCGTAAGATGGGTGTCGACTGATGATCTCCAAGATCGCACCAAATGGAAACCTCCAGAGGTACCGTTGATTCCGCCTGCAACAGACGAGCGGGGGACGTCTCATGCTTCTTCTGCTGCCCCCCCCCGACAACCAAATTTGGACGTTCCGACAGATCCTGAGCGAGATCGGGAACCGAAGATTAAGAGCGAGCCGAGCGTTCGTGTCAAAGGCGAGAAGATCAACAAAAGCCACCCGGAAGTGAGACTAAAATACGAGAAAAGTTCGATGTGCCATGGAAAGATGCGCCACGCGATGCTGATGGTGCACCGCTGCCGCAAACTCCCGAGCATGTCAAGGATAACAGTGCTATGAAAGTAAAGACTTATACGAAGGAAGAAGTTGACAAGGTTGTTCAGGAGCTTGGAATTCCTGACAATCCGCACTTAGATGACGATGCGAAACTGATGCTCCGTCACTGTGTGCAATACTCTTGGGCCTTTTTCGTCCCGATTATTTGACCTGTGGACTCGCCTCCTGTGTCTCTACGATTCAAAGACTCGAATCCGCGACCGATTAAGACGGCGCCCTACCGACTGACGCCTGCGAAGCTCGATTGTCTCCGCAAGCAGATCAGTGAGTGGTGTCGGGATGGAGTCATTCGCCCGGCCAACTCACCTTGGGGCTTTCCTGTGTTGATGTTTCCCAAGAAAGGAGCTGAGATTGGAACGTCAAACGCGTTCCGTGCCGCAGTTTACTTACGTCAGCTCAACGATCAATTGGTCAATGACAGTTGGCCGAACATTCGACAAGACGATGCTTTAGCTTTTCTCGCCATGCGACGCTGGCGGACATGCATTGATATTAGATGGGGGTACCACAACCTTCGTCTGGATCCGGCAGCGCAAGACGCTGTCACGATGGTTAGCCCCACTTGGCGCTCATAGTTTCTTGCGATTAACTCTAGGTGTGAAGACGGCCGGAGCTCTTTTTCCCCCCCTTTTTTTTTTTCTGCAAGCAAATGGAAGAGCGACATTCGAAATGGATGTATCGAGATTGCGTTCTGCGTCGTTGCGTTTTGTTGAGAT